>OY783194.1:4390856-4416483 GCA_963678675.1 Xiphydria camelus
AATGATCAAGAATCTCAACTGAATTCCGATATTTGTCTTTCACTGATTTCGAATCATCTCTCCTTGCAGATATGGAATACGAAGAACTATTTTTACTCCCCCCCCCCCCCCTTGGAGAGGACAACAGCTGCTTCTCGTCCATCAAGCGCCTCGCCGTTTCTCCTTCCCTCGACCATTTCCCTCCGGATAAAAGCGCGAAAGCACGATTAATCGACCTGATCGTCGCGGCGTTCTAGCCTCTATTTTTTTTAATTAATGGACTATCGGAATCAGGTCGTTCCTATTTTCTTACGTGCGTTTTCCGTCCGAAATTTTATTATGATCGTATCCGATATACAGGGATACGAATTATTATAGGATAATATAGTTTCGGAATTTTAGTTCCTGGAAAATAGAAATAGTTTGTGTTGCGATATCAGTATTCTGTTGTTTTTTCAATCCAACTACGATAAAGCGTAGTTAATGAAAATGTTTAATAATAGCTTTAAAAAAAGAGACGCGAGAAACTTGTATTTACGTTTTTAAATTGCTCTATTAATCTTAGTAAGTTATTTTATTTGTCGTAATTAAGATTTAAGTTTGCATATTTAAATACTTTCCCGTATTTAATAATCTTTTAGGGTATAGAAGATATTTTTCAGGCAAGTTTTAGCTTTTAGAAATATTGAAAAATGAAATTTTCTCAATTTCTTCGTATAGTTGAGGTATTAGGAGGTTGCATTGAAATATAAGTCTATGTGTCTATAACCTGAGAAAACGGAACGCGACAAGTTGCTTTTCGATGTGTACTTCTACATTACTTTGATTAAAAGAATAGTGCTGCTGCAGCTCATCAATTACATATGCAAACTTATGCTCAATCTGCTCCATCAGAAACAGTATGTACAGAGACTGGCTTCGTCGCTTCAAAAGTGGAAACTGTAATTTCACGACAATTAACGGCCAGGTCAAATAAAGAAGTTCAAAGATGAACAACTGTAAGCTTTATTGGAAGAAAACCCTATTCAAATGCTCAAAGAATTGGCTCGACGGCTTGAAGTCGATATGAATCTACAATTTCACGACGTCAACATGCCATGGAAAAGATTCGAAAAGAAGGAAAGTGGCTACCACATGAATTGTTCGAAAATGCCATTGCTAATCTGAACATGTCGATTTATTTGCTTGCAAAGCATAAAAAGAAAAGTTTTTTATGATGAGAAATGGATCTATTTCGACAACTCGAAACGCAACAAATCATGGGTTGTTCCTGGCCAACCATCAACGTCGATCCGGAAACGAAATATCCACAGTCACAAAACAATGCTTTCAATTTGGTGGGATATGGAACCCAAATCGCTCTAATCGATATCCAAATTTTGATCAACCACCGAGTAAGATTGCACGAGGATAGTAGACCAAAGATACAAAAAGTCGTATGCCTGAAGTTCCGGACATTCATTTGAATAAAAAATGTTAACTTTAAGAAACCACAGCCATGTTGAGTTTATCGATTACTTGACCCATAGAGAAATTTTTGCGAACTGGGCGACTATTCGAAATAAAGTAATCAATATAATGTGCCTGAAGTTCCGAACGTTCATTTGAACGAGGAATTTCGACTTTGAAAGGCGGCCACTGTTGAGCTTATTGATTACTTCATCTCCGATAGTCGCCAAGGTCGCAAAAGTTTCTCTGTAGATCTAGTACCTAATCAATAAACTCAACATTAACCATGATCTCTTAAAATCGAAATTTTCCGTTCAAATGTACGTTCGGAACTTCAGGTACATTTAGCAAACTCAATATTGAAATGGCCGTTTAAAGTCAAAATTTCGTTCAAATAAACATTCGAAACTTCAGGCGTATAAAAATTCAGCGTAAAATATTCCACAAGAGCACCCTCCATATATCGATTGGGAAGATATATATGTTCATGCCCTAATGTTGGCGATAGTATCATTCGTCACACACACACATTACGCGTAAAAATCTGATACATTTCGTAAGGTGACCACGCATTCGCAATGTGGAAAGAGACTGCCCATGTAAATGATGTTTTTAAAATCCCCTCCATTCCCCCTCCGGCCATTAACGCATATCTCCTGTAACGTTGCGCCTTCGTAACGTATTTCCCAGTACAGTTAATAGACAATGTTTTTCTGTGCCGCCCTCCCTCTCCCCCTCCCTTTGCCTCCTGCTACCGACAAATATTTCTCAGCACGCTTAACACACAACGTCACGCTATAACCGACTCCTCTCCTCTCACATATTTTCTGGCACGCTTAACACGCAATGTACTCCCTCTCTCTTTCCTCTACCCCCCCCCCCCCCACAACACAACTGGCGTGACGTTATTTCTGAACGGTCCGAAATCTCGCGCTGAACATCATATACCTGATGCGCATCAGCACGCGTGGATGACCGACGAACGCGCTACGCGCTGGCACTGCGCAGCAACAACGCCTCCTCCCGCCGTTACACCATTGCCCGGCCGCGCTTGAAATGCATCGCGGGTAGTTTATTTTCAATTACGAGGACACGCACGATACCGCGCTACTGCCGGGGGGAAGCATCCCCGTTCGGCGCTTCACTGCTCGTCACTTTGTCTCACGAAACGATCTCGGCGAGGTCGTCGTTGTCGTCGTCATCGCCACTTTAGCACTCGCGTAAATCCATGCCACGCGCGCGATAAAGCGCGAAAGTCCCGGCGGGATTGCCGTGATCTGATAATTCCGAACGTGGCGATTCACGGCGGAGTGGCGTTTTCTTTTTTTTTTTTTGAATCACTCGTAAAACAGCTGTTCCGCAGACGCCATTGTATTAGCGAGATTCGCTCAGCTTTTGTGTGCGCAACACTTTTGGTATAAAGGAGATGGGTCAGTGTATAGCATTTAGATTTTGCCGAGAAATGCTGTAGCAATTTTTCGGGGAAACACTCGATGGGTGGTCCGTCGCATTATGTACATTCTTCTTTGGTGACACCTCGATGCTGCTGTAACGCGGGTTCACTAAATTTGACGTTCAAATGAATTAATCGTTATATTCGAAATTGTGATAATTAGTTTTTTTTTTTTTCAATACGACAAACGTAGTTTGTGTCGTTATACAATTTGCACAATGGAATTACACGATTACAGTGTTTTACTTCCCCTGCTCTCAACGTTTTTCAATATTTAAACACGCCGAGTTTTAAATCCCGTTGTAATCATTCATCGTTATCGGGTGGCCGGCAATTTGTTTCTTCCCTTTTTTCTTAAAAAAAGAAACGCTTCACAGTCGACCGTTACGTTATCATTTCGTACGTTACGGCTCGCGATTACGGTCTCACTTGAACGGCTGGCGAAGCCGAAGTGAACTGTGGGTGGTCGTGGTGCGGGCTTTCCCACTTTCCCGCTTTCCACCGGTAGCACCCTCCACCTCTTACTCCACCTCCGCACCATCAACCTATACCACGTCCCACCTCGTCTCGCGCGCTCCCTACTTCGGACTACCCCTATTTTCTCCCCGTGTGATCTCCCCCTCCTATACACCCTCTTCTCCCCGGCCTACGTTTCCCTCCGCCTGGGCCATCTCCCATCTCCTTTCCGAGAACGGTATCCACTATTTTTTCAGCCCCTTTGTATTGTCAGCAGACGATGCGTACATATATAGTAGATGTACGTGTATACCTATACTTACATTTGGTCTGAACGAACCCTTACGCATATCCACACCCTCATTAACTCTGCGAAGATCTTTTAATTTGCGTAAGAATTTTCATTTTTCTCACCCCTCTGTTTGTTTTTTAATACTTTTTTAATTCGCTTTTCTCGCCTACGGTAGTCTGCACGTACGGTCACACACACACACACACATTCGACGTATTTCTTCTGTACTCGCGGTCGATCTATCACACCCTGGTGAAAATGTTTGCCAGGGAAACTCTGAAATAAAGTTTGAGACGCTTCGGAATTGCCTCTAAGGAATTCAGAGAATTGGAACACTTGGTAAAGAAAGTCAGAAGATTTTCTTTCCGAAAATGTTTCTTTTCTTTAATACTTTTCGGGTAATACTATTTCCTCGGGAGAATTTTGAATCGTAGTGTTTTTAAGTAATTCCTAAGATTTAGATTTAGATTGCGTAGAAATGTTGGGGATATAGGAAAAACAACATTGTTTTTGAAAATGTTTAAGCTCTGAATTCTTGACTTCTCTGAATCTTCCGTAGAGCTATTGTCAGAGACTTTCAAACTTTATTTCAGTGCATACCAAAAAACAGGGCTACTTTGACATAGTTTAGAGAGTTTTATTACCGTAACTTTTTTGTTAGTTATTCGAATCAACAAATTCCTGTTCGTCTGAACCAATTATTGATACCTTGACAACAATGCCTATAAGAGACAAATTCCTAAAAGCAATCTTTGATATAAAAAAAAATATAATTATTTTGGTGTCAAAATAACCTCATGCTGGGGGCTATTTTGACATGAAACTTTTTTGTGCCGGAGGTCAAACTACTACCATTTAGGGGCTAGTTTTACATGAAAATAAATATATTTTTTTTATTTTACAACGTGTTTTGGGGGGTTAAACATTAAAATCCAACAAAATCAACACCCGGCACATTATTTTCCCACTGTGATACCACTCTGCCTTGTTTGGTTACAAACTTCTCTATCACACCTCGTATATCCGTTTTAGTCATTTGAAATCCCCAATCACTTACAGTTCACCCCAGCGTTTGTGCTATCAATTCTCCTTCGGTTTTGGATAAAACGGTTGGATGTCCGGGATTACCTTCATGACTATCATTAACTTTGTACAATAACGTCGTCTTGTTTATATTATACTTTTTCAGCGGCCGCCTTTTTTGATAACCTACCGCTCTTAACTTCATTTATAGTCTTTTCCAAGTTTTCTTTAGTATAATTTTTGTATGCACGACCTCCTACTTTTTTTGTAGGTTCTAACCATTTTAACAGAATTTGTTTAAATATTAAAGGCATAGTAATACCTCAAAGCACAGCAGAATGCTCAAACACGCGGTTAGTAACAACAGTATAAACATAACCTCAAATTAGTACCTATTTCTGCTTATTGGCAAGGTAGCCCCACAAAGTGTCAAAGTAGCCCTGTTTTACGGTACATATTATCTCTGATTTTCTTTGGGAAGTCTTTCAAGTTTTTCAATTCTTCAGAGCTACCTATTTTTTAAATTGTTTAGACCTTATCTCAGAGTTTTGCAGAACAATATGTTCACTGGTATGGGTGAAAGATATACTATTTCTGATCATTTCTTCACTTCTATGCATTTCTCTCATTTTTTCTAAGAAGAATTCCAAATTTGTCAGTATTTTAGTGTCTATTTAAGAATTTGTTAGTTATATTGTGAGATTTTTAGATTTAAATTATAATTTTCTCAAAGAAAATGTCGTATCCAGGCATTTATTCGAATTACTTTGAAGCCAAATTGAAATACCACAAATAGTACATCTGACGTTAAAAAACCTCGAAATATATGTTTAGTTTTTAATCCATATCCATACATCCCTTGCAGTTTCATAATAAAACAATCCCCCGTTTACAATGTATTTGTAAAAATGGGAACTTCCAAAAATTCAAATCTATTTTAGAATCCTGAACCATTATATCGTCACCCTAATTCTATTAAACCTCGTAACTCAAGAATCACAAATTTTACAGGAAACACAAAAAACGCTTCTATTGCGTATAGACGTAAGAGAGTTAAGGTTTTCTATTCTGGTAATAATATTAAAACTAAATATATTATATAGAGTTGCATGGTTTTTTCTATCTTGTAAAGTATTTTTTTTCGAACAGAGATGGCACTAAAATCTCATTTTTGACTAAAAGTGCAGTTACGAGGTTTAATAATTAGGATGACGATATGTAGATGAGAAGCCAAGGGGTCTAAGAATAAGTAGAAAACCAAGTTTTCCGAGATAATCCAAGTAATACTAATCCACATTAAAGTTATTTTTGTTCTTTAAAAATACCTGAAATTCCTTTGCCTCAAGTGTATAAGCTATATGAATTATTCATACAGCTTATACACTTCAGGCAAAGGAATATCAGGTATTTTTGAAGAACAAAAATACTTTAATGTGGATTATATCTCGGAAAGCTTGCTTTTCTACTTATTGTTAGACCCCTTGGCTTCTCATCCCCTTATCTATCCTTTCATTGCAGCAAAATTCATTTTCAACAAGAAAGAGAGCTGGAAAAAACGGGGAGTCTGTACGTGGTAGATGAAACACATCGAAAAACGGGGGAATCCTCACAGTTCCTCGGGCGAGAGGAAATTAAGCGGGAGGCGATGGCGGGTAGATACCTACTATTTTTGTTGGCATAACGAAAAGAGGTGGATCAGGGAAGTAAATAGGTAACTGTGTATAAGGTGGTCGGTATACGAGACGGGTTTCCTCGTAACCGCAATGCCGTTCTTAGGCGCGGGATGCTTACAATTTCAACCCCGCTATCTCGCTTAAATTAACGGTGGTTCTCAACCTAACCGGAAGTTATTTTTTATCGAGTTTTCACGTAGTTCGCTCACAATCTTCCCGGAAATGCCATCTTTGCGTGGAGAATTTAATTGATTATTGTTCGGATCGTTACATGGCTGTGATGCTTTCGCAGAGATGATATCGACACTCTGGTCTAAAGTTTGTCCGGCAATTTAAATTCACGGCTTATATCCGCCCACTCTAGTTATTTTTAGCTTCTTTCACGTATTAGACCTTTCGGAGAAGGCGTTCTCGGCTGTATGGGACCCATGTATGGGATGTAATCGTTGAGAGGCTTGAAATAGTAGGAGCCTCGTCCTTTATAATTTTTAGTCGGCCTACCAATGGTACAATTGCCTGAATCGAAAGAATTTAACGTATGAATAGTTGTGACGAGTATCTGAGTTTGATAATCAATATAAGATTTTGTAGCTTTCACTAGTTTTTATAATTACCGAAACTGAAGAAATAGTTGCGACAACTTCAAAAACTAGAACTTGAAAAATTGTCACTGAAATAGTTCTTCCTTGAGAGTTCGGTATTTTTTTATGCTTCAACCGATGAAGGAAAAATAAATCTATGGTTGGTTGAACTGAAATGTTCTGAGATGGACAACTAAAATCAACTATATATTATTTCGTAAGGACAAATTCAAGAATTGTTTTTTAAAGTAATTTCACATTTTTATACATCAAAAACTACTGTATGTATCATACGTCTATCGGCACCAAATAATTTTTAATCGACAGATTTTTTTTTGTAAAATGACAAATATATTGGATGTGTCGAGAAACTTCTTCTTCTGTGTCTAATAAACTTATTATAAAAATAATTATTGGAACTATATTTTATAGTCTTTCTAATTATAAGATATATAATTCATATTTGAAGGTTTATTTCACTACATTCAATTATGTAATAATATCAGTTATATATTTTTTTACATTGCAGTTGTATCAATTACAATTGAAGAGGTGGCGGCAAAAATGTTGTAAGTCACAATTTGCTCATTTTGAGATATAGCGATATGAAAGTATGAAGACTTGGGAAGAACATGTTTTTCGCATAACTTATAACTGTACTTTTTTTATTAAGGCACATGTATTGACTACTGTCAAAATATTATCACAACACAAAAATGTAAGTGTGGCGAAAAGGATGTGGTCGCCATCAGTCGGCGGAGCGTTTCGTCCCGGAGTCGGCCTGTAGACTTGTCAGTAAGACTAGGCCGACTCCTGCCTTAGACGCTCTGTGGTCCTCGGTGAGAGACGGGCAGTTGCGGTCTTATATAGAAACTTGCCAGTTGTTGGACCACTAACGAGTAACCGAAAGCCGTGGAGTCGAAGGGTGGCGCCACCTGGCGGCGGGGCGCCGTAGCGCGATGGGTCGCCACATAAGTAATATCTTTTTTTATGACAAATTTTGGCAGTCACATCAATTCAGAAGCAGGAAAAATGATCCAAGTCCATTCTCATACCTACAATCATAATATTGATAAGTCTCTGAATATACATATAGTTCAGAAGTTCATAATACCAATAGTTTTATAGTCTCGCTGATTATAATTTATGTTTGAAGACTTCTTTAACTATGCAAATAACTAATCCAACGATATCTTCCTCTGAATATGACTTTACATACTAACTGTTGTTTCAAAATTGTATATAAAAAAAAATATAGTGAAATAAGTCCTTAAATATATAAATCCCCAGTCAACGATATTACAAAATGTAGTTCCAATAACTGTTATCACGATCCCTTCAACTATATTGTACAGTATGTCCCGTGGATATAACGCAAGTATTTGAATTTCCCCCACATTTGACTTTAGTAGTGCTTGGAACGGTGCTGTAGTTAGAGTTGGCTTCAGAAGAGTGCGCTGCGTTCTTACGAGCCGTGTTTCCGCGCGAAACCTGTATGATTATTTCTCATCACTTCTACACATTATTTACCGTTATTTACAAATTCAATTAATTTCGAGGTTAGACGCTTCGATCTCCCGAATTAACAGTTCCAGGGAAGTCAGACGTTTTACATTTTTCGCCCTCGAAACACGGCTCGTAAGAACGCAGCGCACTCTTCTGAAGCCAACTCTAACTACAGCACCGTTCCAAGCACTACCAAAGTCAAATGTGGGGGGAATTCAAATACTTGCGTTTTATCCACGGGACATACTGTATTTATAAACTTATCGACTACAATTTATATAATATTTGAGAATATATTTTATTAGTCTTCTTCATTCTTGCATTTTGAAACAATTGTTACTAAAATCATTTCTTTATACATTCAGAGGATGATATTATTAAGTCAGTTACTTACATAATGAAATAAGTCTTCAAACATAAATTATAATTCGCGAGACTATAAAACTATTGATACTATGAGCTTCTGAACTATGTGTACTATGTGTGTGTGTGTATGTGTGTATATTCACAGACTTATCAATTGTACCTAATTGATACATCGTGAAAAAATATATAACTAACATTATATAACTGAATACAGTGGAATAAGTCCTCAGACGTGAATTATAATATAAAATATAGTTCTAATAACTGTTGTTATAATGAACTTTTCGATTATGTGTATATTCACAGGCTTATGAATTATAATTTATATTTAATGACTTATTTCACTATACTATTTTATCAACATACATATACACGTACGTACAGTCTGTGTCAGAAAAACGTGTACGCGATTTTTTTAAGTATAAAAGATATTTGTTTGTAACTTTTTTTGCATGAAAGTATATCAAATTTTACAGGGCGCAATTATTTAGTAAGTCGTGTAATCGCCATTATTTTCGAGTATGGCCTCACACCTTCTGGGCATACTTTCGACTAGTTTGTCCTGCTTTTCTGTAGTTGCTCGCTTCATCGTGTAGTCATCGACGTTTTTATACGCCTCAAACCGCTCGACTTACTTTGCATCGAAACTTTTTGACTTTTTAATTGCTTTCGCAGCCGCTGAAATCGATAATTTAGGTCCTTTTGGGTATTTGCAAAAGAAAACTGCCTCAACACGCTTCGCGTACTTGGCACTCATTTACTCTTCCACTTCGAGGTCGCGAGCGATACTAAAATGAATCGGTGTTTGTGCCGTAGCCCTCTGACGGTACAATCGCATCCCGAAAGAAAGACAGAGATATCTCTCGTACTTTAAAAAAATTACGTACACGTTCTTCTGACACAGACTGTACTAGTCGATACGTTCAACTCTCGAATATTCCCGAGTCGTCTATTTTGACCTGCTTACCCCCTAGAACACCTAAAATAATCCTAAGCTCCTCCTCAAAACCCTACATTCTATTTTCAACCCTGATTTCCATCTAGAGGTCCTACTACCTCCTGCTACCATCCTTTTCAGCCTAAATTTCCGCAATCATCTTTTACCTTTTGCAAATACCACCTATATATTAAGCCTATAACTCCTCTACGATGTAGTGAATGATAATTTTTTCGCTTTATTTAATAAATCGAACTTTTTTTTATGAAAAATACATAAAACCGTAATTTTAGAGTAATTAGAAGAGTATTTCCCACTTTCTGCTTTCCTTTTTTGATCACTAATAAAAGAAAATTGCACCCCCTTATTTCCTCCTTAAACCTTGGATTCGGGAAATAACTCGACGTTGTAGGTGCTAAGCAGGGCCTAGTTTTCAATGTAATTTAAGACCTGGTTTCACCCTTTACCTCCTACTGAGGTAGGAGGTTTAGGGTCTACTCAGGTTCAATTTGACGACTCGGGTTTCGTTTCATTTGCGAAAGAACGTCATTTTTTCCGGATCGAATTTACGTCATCGTCACGTCACCTACTCTACACCATTTCAGCAGACTAAGGTTGCGGCGAATGAGATGAGCAAATTAGTCTCCCTCGAAGGATGAAACGTGCAAACGTGGAGCGAGAGGGTCGAATTGAAGGAGGTGCTCGAAGAAAGGTACGTGCATTTTATATGCCCAGTCATGCGGGTGCTTCTTGACGTACGGTATCACCATAATCGTCGACGTAACGATGGAATTTTTCATAGCAGATCACGTATGTATAGAAGAGCCTTCTCATACGTATACAGAGAGGGTGACATTTTGAAAACTTGCCACCCCAATATCTCAAAAAGTTACAGATTTTCTAAAAAAAGAAAATACTGTTTCGGCAGTGGAGAGGGGGAACCAAAATGACGTAATAGGAGACGCACCCCCTCCAACCCCCTTAGGGGTAGCCCCCCCAACTTTGTGATCTTAGATAGCAACCCCCCATGTGTGATACAGCGTTGGAAAGCTCTTTAAAAATGCTTTACAACAACACCAAATTTTGGTACCTTTCGATGAGTAATTTTTGCGCAAATCGAGAAAGAAACTGCTAGAAGTAAGTTGTCAATTTATTTATTAAAGGTCAATTACGTGACAATAAATTTTCGAAATGATTTCCATTGATTTTTCGGACTTTTTCAGATGTTGTTCTTGAAATTTTTCGACATTCTTGCATAATTCTCTGTTTCAGTTGGTTAATGTTTGCTGGTTGAGACAGACAACAGATTTCAGATGTCCCCATAAGAAGAAATCATAGGGAGTAAGATCAGATGATGGAAATCACTTCGAAAATTTATTGTGACATAATTGACCTTTAATAAATAAATTTACAAAACTTACTTCTGGCAGTTTCTTTCTCGATTTGCGCGAAAACTACTCATCGAAAGGTACCAAAATTTGGTGTTGCTGTAAAGCATTTTTAAAGAGCATTCCAATGCTGTATCACACATGGAGAGAGGGTTGCTATTTAAGATTACAAAGTTGGGGGGGTTACCCCTAAGGGGGTTGGAGTGGGTGCGTCTCCGATTATGTCATTTTGGTTCCCCTTCTCCACTGTCGAAACCGTATTTTTGTTTTTTAGAAAATCTCTGTAACTTTCTAAGATATTGGGGTGGCCAATTTTCAGAATGTCACCCTGTATATGTGCATACATATACAGGGCGTCCCATTTGAAACAGTAAGGTCGAATAACTCTCGAAAGAGGGCAGTAATCGGAAAAACTTTTAAATGAAAATTATAGGGTTCGAAGGGGAACATCTGACACAAAGTATGTTTCGAGCATAAATGTTTATGCTCTGATGCTGCGAGTAATGTTGCATTTTCTTTTAATGGCAACGAAAAATTTTACCTCTACAAAAGTTATTCCTTTTGATGAGACGAATGCAGGCATACCGTATTTTATGTCAATCTATCCAGAATTATCTGATGTACCTTAAGTTTGATTGTTTTCCAATCAGTACGAATTGAACCATTATTGAGTTGACAATTTTTGGAGTGATTTCGTGTATCATGGTTTATTCCGCAAGTGAAGTAGTGGATATTTTACTGGTTTTAGGAGAATTTCGAGGTGGATATCGCGCTGCCGCTTGATTGTATCGGGAACGATATTGCAACCGGTTGCATAAAAAATGGGTAGAATGACATAAAATTTGGTATGTCTGAATTCGTCTCATCAAAAGGAATAACTTTTGTTGCGGTAAAATTTTTGGTTGCCATTTTAAAAAAACGCAACATAACTCGTAGCATCAGAGCATAAATATTTATACTCGAAACATACTTTGTGTCAGTTGTACCCCTTCGAACCCTATAATTTTCATTTAAAAGTTTTTCCGATTACTGCCCTCTTTCAAGAGTTATTCAGCCGTACTGTTTCAAATGGAACACCCTGTATACGTATATCTACCCTATATCCATCGGTACGTTTCTAAGGCCATCACGGAAGGGCCGAGAGTAAATAAGATTGTACAGATATAGTAAACGGTGACTAGGATGGACTCGAATTGTTTCTCGCGCGCGTTTGATGGATAAATCCTTTATCTCCTCCTGTATCTATACGAGACATCTAAATATATCGGAGAATCATTGCAGGTAGAACGAGTTGAGAATTCTATAGGCTGGACTAAAAATGATATCTTTTATAGAAGTAAATAAAAATTGAATTATGAAGGAATCTCTTGATATGGTCGAAACTGTTCAGAAATCCAGAAGAGGGACAAATAAAAATTTATCCTCTCTCCAGAGGTAGTAAGTTCAAAAAATGAGCAGAATAAATTCTGAGGGGAATACAAAGAAAACAGGTTAATTGTATTTCTATAATTTCGAATGCACGTCACCTCTTTCGATATTTGAACCAACAATACTTTTATGAAATCTAATTAATTTCTTTCATTCGGTAGATGTGATTCCTTCGACACTTTTGGCATTTCATCCATTTTCACAATCGAAGCGCGGAACGTGATCGACATCTAAACATTCCCGCCTGAAGAACTATACTTTATACCCCCCCCCCCCCCCCCCCCGTTTATTCTATCAAGGAACGAGAGCTTTCCTCATCTTGCGTTCTTCTCGTCTCCTTTATATATCCACTGCTTCGTGTCTTAGCCAAGAGTGACGTGAGGGGTGACGGGAAGAACAACAAACGGATCATCCCATGCTATTGACAGGGCGAGAGAATGGATGCTTTCGCTCGGCATGATTCACCCTTGATCGAAATTGCTCTTTGTGGACTGTGGTACCGCACAATTTACACCTTCTGGCTACTCTTATGTGGTACAGGATCAGCGGGGATAGTACAGGTGCGGCTACGTCAAGATCCAATCTTCTCGAAGAAGACTATTGAATTTACTAAGTTCACAGGTGTAGGTGTTCTTCTTTTTTTGAAAGTATCCCTCTGGTTTACTCTCAGAAACGAAATTGGATACCTACTCGAGTTCGTTCGAAGGCTTTCCAGCTGACTTTTATGCACGGTTAATGGATGTTTTAAAGATTTTAATAGATGGAGAATTTTTCGGTACAAACTTTCGTAAGTCACTGTACGAATTAAAAAAAGCATATAATATCATACGGCCTCTCTGAAAAATTTTTTCTTCCGATAATTGTTGAGTCCTCTTAAATTCCTCTAAAAAGCTCTGAGAAATAAGGAAATATAGTTTTTCAGAGAAATTTAGGAATAGGGTAGAGTGGGGCTTAAAGGTCCAATTTGACTATTAAGAATTATACTGTGAAAACGGAATCTACTATATCAAAATATACAACAGTAATCAAACAAACAGTTATTGTACCATGTTTAAACAAATTTTTGGTTGAATTATCATAATACAAATATGTAATTTTACAATTTTTCTAGACCTTGTCGTCTGTCTCTTTTTGCCCCATGGTACGGGTAAAAAGGTCCAGTATTTAATTTTAATTTTCAAAAGGTTTTATGAAATAATAACAATATTACATCCAATGAATTTCAAAACTATATTTTTTCATTTCACAAGGAAAAAGTCATAAGTACTGTAATAATTATTACAAAAGAAAATATTTTTCTTAATTCTAAGTTTCAAAGTATTTAAACAGTATTTAAACAGTATTTATTACAAAACAAAGTATCTTCTTATCACTAATCAGTCTCAATTGACCGGTACAATTAAACAAGACAACACTGTTCTTTATGGGAATATAGAACCTTTTATCCATATTGGACCTTTTTACCCTAACCGAGTGTAAGTGTTGTTAGAGGTTATTTAAAAAAATACCGTTTAAACTAGCCTTAAACTAATAATAAATCGTGAAAAACAAAGAAATAACGTATACTAATAAACGATGTTTATAGGCACGGTAAACGAAATAACACTGCTCGGAACTAAAAAGAATAATAATGAAAAAATTTACTTACGTTAAAATTTCGAGACACAGTCATGCATCTCCTGCTAGCGTCGTCACTCGACTGCCAACGATGCCTCGTTACGCCCGCGGTGGACCTTTATACCCGCGGACCTTTAAGCCCCGCTCTACCCTACCCATACCTATATCATTTGGGAAAAGGGAGATTTTTTCAGAGAAAGGCTATGTAATAATATTTCTGGGCATTTCTAAACTTCTCTACATTTCTCTGATTTTCTTTAAAAAGTGTTCAAATTCCATGCATTTTTTAGAGATTTTTAGGAAAAATGTTTTCAGCCAAGTAAGACATTGTTTTCCTCACACAAGAAGGATTACCATCCAACTAGAAGCTATTCTATAATATTTTCTCTTTCACAGGTAATATACATACCGTAAATACGCTCTTATTTTTTGTTATCGCAAGTATGCCAGAGGCTTCAATCTTATAAAATTGCAGGGATGTGATATTGTATTTTGATGAAAGAATGATACATTTTCTAGATACTTAATATTTTCAAAAAATGTCTTAAATTAAGACATGCAAATGACCGTTTAGTATCGAGTCTAATTCATTTGCGTATGTGAAATTATTAAAGAATAGTATTATATATTACGTAACGAGTGGCGGAAATTGACGATTGCCCACGAGTGTGGCAATCGACAATCGCCATTCGTAGCACACGATACGTTTTGCAACTCCTGTAGACGAAAATATGTTTTCCCATATTATTTCATTTTGAGAAAAATTATAAGCATGAAAAGACGTACTTTTTCGACACAGGTGGTACACAAATGGTGTTATTGACTGAATTACAATAAAAGAAATTATAGTTTTATAAAAATATAGAATAAGCATTGTATCCGAAACGCTGCTGCAAATGTTAAATAATATAAAAACTTGGAAAGAGGAATCTCCTTTTAACTTTAAAGTATTAGCCTTAAATACAAATAATTTTTGATATCGCGCGCGCGAGAGTGATTTATAAATTAAGGAACTTCTTTTTCTAAACTATAATATGAGCCCGGTCCCGCTTCAGTTGGCCCAGTTGCAAAAATTTTCCGGTTATTGGCACCCAATCAAGATAAATCTAAAGTTTATGTTAATATGCACGTTATTTATTTTTCAACCAACATTTTTACAGAGCTTAAGACCTACTAGCAGTTTATTCATGTTACGATAATAAACTCCAAACAAAATGAAAAAAATATTGCATGGCTTGAAAAATTAACCACTGGGTAACATCGCCTTTGTTTTTAATAGTGGCCGCAATTCGTAATTAATTAATTAAATAATTAATTCGTATATAATGCTCGAAATGCTCGAAATAGCCGGCGGATAAAATATGACCAAAAGCGTTATTTTCTTCAATTCTGATTTTATTTTAAAATTGTGTACATTATGAAACACATTGTGCCGTGCAGTGTACTACAAAACATTACATTTCAGCCTAGAACAAATATAAGGCAGCAGTAACTTTACAATTCATTTCATAATTGTTATTTTAGTGGGTGGGCCAACTGAAGTGGAACGGGGCTCGTACATCAATTTTCTCTTTGAAAATCGGCTAAAAGATCGTCTTACTGCTACTTCAGTTCAAAACGTAACATATATTCTATACAGTATTCGGGCCTAAATTTGGAAGTATTTTAGCAAAAGAAAGATAATTAAAAGTTGTTTTTCAATCTGCGACATATCCCAAGGCCTCACTCGAATGCTAAAAACCTGTTTTCCATTTTTAAGATGTTTTTCTTTAGGTTTCATTCAAGTTTCACTTTATTTTGCCGTATTGTCAATGTGACACGTTAAATTAAACACCTTAACTTTCTTAAAATGCAATATTTGTCATTCTTTTTCGCAAATGCAACTTGTCCCCTGAATTTTTTAATTCTTGAGAGAAGCAGTCTCATTCTCAAATTTACTAAACATCTATTATTTCCATTGTTAAACTTGTCTTGATTCACGACAGTGTTCAATTGATAAAAATGGGAAGTTTTTTTTCACAACAATATCTCGTTGATCACCCCGGAATAAGAGTTATAATCAACATGATGCGTTAAAAAAAGTTCTCCATATACCTATGTATATTATACACCTTTCTGGCTTTTAGAAAACCAGTGGAAATTATTTAGTTGAATCGTCTGCTTCGTTTCTCTCGCGAGGAGAACAGAACTCCCGCGCACGGGGCGATATTGAGTTTTCGCATTTCAGCCGGGCCTCAACGCTTCCCTACACCCTCGTAGAGAAACACTGTTTACTCGCGTTAGCTCTCGCTCCGGGGGGGGGTTAGAGGTAAAATTTCTTACGGGGAAATTGCTTGCGCTCGCGACTGAGTGCACTTTAGTTCGGTTAGTTTTTATACCCTCGTAAAGCGTTTTAAGAGACTTTCCTTCCCTTACGATCCGGCCGAGGCTCCGTGAAAATTAGTTTTCGGAGGCGTTTTAGTACTCCTACGCTGTCGTCGTCGTCGTAGCTTGTTTCCGCCTGCATTCCACCTCGACGCTGCTGTCTTGATGGTAATTAATTGATGAAATAGAAGCTCCGTAATGAGCTCGAAGGGGGGACGAATCGTCGGGTGTATTCATTTTCTTGGCGCGTGAGAAGCTTTCCCGAGTGTAGAGGACGACCGAATAAATTTGTGTCTCCTCTGTATTAGAGCTCCGCGAATTTGCAGTTCTTTCGAAAAAAAATGCGGAGGAACTGAAAATGGTGCGTCTCTGGAATTGTATGGGGAAAGAGAGTTCGAGGTGAAAAGGAGGTTTCATTGAAATTCAAAGCATTACGGCGAGTGGTACGGAATTGTGATATAATATAATACGACGTATCATCTGTAGCAAAAGATTTGCCACGATGTGTTCTGAATATAGAGACATATGAATTATTAACCCCTTCCCGCATCTTGTACCATATATGGCACATACACTGGATACCTACCTAATGTGTCTGTGTATCTGTTTTAAATCGTTGTAAATCTTCTCGACTGCAATATATATAAAAAAGTTATATGTATTAGTAGTCAATTGTACGTATATTATTGTTCCTGTGTATGGTGTACCATATATGGCATAAATATTTTTTTTTAATAAATGCTTATTTTTTCTCGTAAATATTTTTTTAATTATTTTTCTGATGAATAATAGGGGCAAAGCCGTTATATATATTTTTTTTTCATGGAATTTACAAAAATCATGCAGGGGAAGGGGTTAAGGTACCTATTCCAGACACACTGTTGGTGTTTAGTCGTGATCTTGTTTAAACCTTTCGGGGGGGTCATAATTTATTCTCCTAAGATCTTCGTGTTGTCCCACTTTTAAAGCAAGATCATATGGGGTGACAACTTTATAATATGAATATTATCATTTCCAATAAAACTTTTATTTAGTTTCTTATATTTATATTTTTTTATCTCTCAGCATTATACTTATACTGTATCTCTAAAATAAATGTCTAATATTAGAGTGTTTAATTTTAGTTATTACCGTACCTACTTGAATTAAAATATAGTGCCTGTTTCCTTTCGGTACTATTGGAACCTATTTGCACTACAAATACTTTAATCATAATTCGTTTAAAGTCCGGATAAGTCTTCTTGAATTCATACTATGGATACCTACATTAACAGTTATGCTTCAACTATGGTTCTGTAGAATTCTAGGACATCGACATAAGCTGATAAACCGTGTTTCACGCGAACGAAGTCGCAGGCTAAAGATCCGGAAAAGGCGACTGAAAATGATCTATTTCTACAATTTCTAGGTAATAAAATAATTATAAATTGAACTTACTTTATCAAAACTCAAATTTGATTTCCACCCATCAACTTTAAGAATTCGAGAGAATGATATTTTTGGTCTGTTCCGTAGAAAAAAAAAGTTGCAATTCAACTAATGAATCGAAAGAAAATCGCTCTGCTTGAGTGTCAGTAGCCCGGTACTTCAAGTTTGCACCATTGTTGATTCGATCAAGAGGAGGAAAGATCTCACTCTCCAGAAGTGTTCGCCGAGTGTTAACAGAATGTACATTTTTCATTCGGGAAGCATATTTTGGAACAAGAAGTGTAAAGTGTGAGGTGTAAATCTAATGTTCGCATAGTGTTCACGAGGCGTGCCCCCTCTCGTTGTGAAAGTGTTATTATAATGCGCATGGAAGCGTGCATAGGAATGCTAATTAGAGTGCACGCGTTTCATTTGAACTACTGGTGATTACTACTGTCACTACTGAAATGTGTTGCACTGTTTATGTAAACTTATAGTAAAAGCGAATGCAATAATGAGCACTTCAAGTGCATTGCTATTTTTGGACTGCTGACAGTTTTGAAACTATTGGCATTATTTTAACGAACTGTTGATATTATTAAAACTTTTATTGTAGTGAAATACTAAAACGATACTTGTGTGTAATATGTTTAACCCTTAACCCTTTGTTGCACGATTCTTTTTATTTTTGTTAAAATTCCTTTTTGAGTTCTAAATGTCACATATGATAACAGGAAAATAATTTAAAAATCGTACCATTTTCAGAATTTATTAAAAATACAAAAATAGTCTGTAGAAAATTTGCACATTATGCAAAGGTACAACGTAAATTATTAAGAATGGAATTGACAAAAACAGTTTATGTCTTTAGACACAAGTAAATAGTAGGTACATTTCGAACATCTATAGTGGGTAAAACCCTTATAATTAGGAAGTTTACATATTTGTCGTGTTTCTTCATAGATCATCTAATGGTTGATTTCGTCCAGTCTGACGTTCTTTGCCGGTACATGAGCAGCTGATCTCTTTTTCTTTTTTTCTTCTAAGAGCAAAATGTAAAACTAAAAATACTGTACTTTATGTAACAAATGTGTTAAACTGTGCCAGTCAGTCAAATAGCATAAATACAAGAGCAATTTTAATTGTGTAGCAATTTAGCAACACGATGCAACAAAGGGTTAACTGATGAGGTGCCGTCTCACAGACCGCGCGGCACGTGGTGCGCAAATAGGTTAACCGAGGCACCTCACCAGTTAAGGGTTAAAAGCTTATAATTAAGCTCATAGATTGTGCTATCATGTTTCAAACTTTTTTGAAACAGCTGACACTTTTGTACTTTATAGTGGGGCTTTTCCAATAAGGAACACAGATGACACAGTGTAACACAGTGTTGAACACACAGCGTTCCAACAGCGACACCGTGCAACACTACTCGACACAGCAAGAAGCTGAGTTTGAGCATGTCGAGTGTCTCAGAGCTGCCAACAGACGTAAAAATTTTTTGGTTCTAATTGTGGTACTTAATATTGAAATTGCCTTGATGACAGATCACTTGACCGTTTAGCGTCATATGTATGTATTTCCGGCTCTTAGCGAAGAAAGAAAAAGGAATGCAGCCATGGCAGAGATTTCAGCAACAAGTAAAATTATAAAATTACTTAATTATAAGCCACTAGGTAATCTATCTAGTGGCTTTATGCACATAATGATATGAGCACACTCTGGTGGTTACTTTGAGAAATTAAAATGTGTTCCAATAAGCACCCCGACACTGTGTACTGCAGTGTCACACTGTGTAATACTGTGCCTCCTTATTGGAAAACGCCCAGTAACTTGACTGTTAAAGTACAAAAGTGTTAGTAGTACCATAAAGTAGTGTTAAATAGTAATGCTAACTACGAATAGTAGTGATCACTACTGTCGAAATTACGATTAGCTAGTAGTGCAGTAGTATGCGCTTGCAGTTTTTTGATGTGACACATCTAATGCCGCGCTCCGGCGGTGAGAACGGCTGTTAGGCCAAGCAAACGTTGAGACGCAGTTCAGTGAGGTAATGCAGGGCGACTCACCGCAGATTTTGTATAACCCATAGAAATCTATACCGCGCATGTCCTACGGCCAACCGCGCAGGTGAGCTGCGACCTGAATTCTTGACTTCGGCAGTATTTATGGTACAGTTAGAGTGGGCTTTAGACGAGTGAGCTGCATAAGAACGAAAAGTGTCGACTGCTCTTCTAATAGCTGTCAATTCGGGAGATCGAAGCGTTTCGTGTAACCTCAAAATCGTAAAGTTTTGAATTAGTAGTGAATAATTTGTAGAAGTGATGAGAAATAATCATAAATAATCTTCCGAATTGACAGCCATCGGGAAATCAGACGACGCTTTTCGCTCTTACGCTGCGTTCTTACGAAAAGTGTGAAACGTCTGATCTCCCGATGGCTATCAATTCGGGAGATCGAAGTCTAAGCTCGAAATCGTGAATCTTTGAATAAATGGTAAGTAATGTTCAAAAGTGAGAGTTAACAATCATTCGGGTTTTTTCGATGTCCAACCGAACTACACGCCTCATGCCTATTTGTTTCAGAAATTATTTCCGCGCTAGCACCGTGCGTGTCTAGGAAGTAGTTTTACGAAGTGGCGTGAGCGATACCTAAGGTGTCAATTCGGAAGATTATTTATGATTATTTCTCATCACTTCTACAAATTATTCAGTACTAATTCAAAACTACGAACTACGATTTTGAGGTTACACGAAACGCTTCGATCTCCCGAATTGACAGCTATTAGAAGAGCAGTCGACACTTTTCGTCCTTATGCAGTGCACTCTTCTGAAGCCCACTCTAACTGTACCATAAATACTGCCCAAGTCAAGAATTCAGGTCGCAGCTCACCTGCGCGATTGGCCATAGGACATATACAACAGCGAATGTTCGGACGCAGTGTGAGGTGGCGCACTTTTCACACGCCGTGAATCTGCGAGAGCCTGCGAAGGTCTGCGGTCGAAACACAAAACCGGACGTGATTTTTCGTTCGTGAACTTTAGTTTGTTAGTTTAAGATGGCATAATGCCGGGTTTACACGCTTGCAAAACGTTTGTGTGGATTTAAATTGTTATTATTAGTATTAAAGTAATAATAAAAAAATAATAATAATATTATTGTATTATTTGCATTATAAATTAATATTTTGTGAACGATTCCTATCTGAAACTCATCCGCGGAGTTAATTTTATAAATAATTTAAATAAAATCCTTTTCAGAGTGAATTTCACTCCGGACGGGATTAAATTAATTAAAAATCATCCACTCCGCATTCACTCCGCAAATCATTCCGCATTTAACTCCCGATTTTTTGTACAGTGTACGCAATACTACACTATAAAAAAAAAATCGGTAGTTAAATGCGGAGTGATTTGCGGAGTGAATGCGGAGTGGATGATTTTTAATTACTTTAATCCCGTCCGGAGTGAAATTCACTCCGAAAAAGATTTTATTTAAATTATTTATAAAATTAACTCCGCGGATGAAATTCAGATAGGAATCGTTCACAAAATATTAAATTATAATATAAATAATACAATTAAATTATTATTATTTTCATTATTACTTTAGTACTAATAATATTTTTAAAATATTACAATATTATTATTACTATTACTATTATTATTATTATTATTTTATAAAAATATTACTCGTAGAAATATTATTTGCATGACCGTTGTCAAGATTAATGTGAATCATATGACAGTTTTGAGTTCAATGAATTTCTTGTCATTGAAAATAAAGAGTTTTTGTTTTGAATTTGATAAGCCTAATAATTTATCGTTACTAACTCGAGATTAGAGTGTCTATAGGTATGTTAAATGATCAATTAGGTATTGATACCATGTGTATATGATACTTTAATTTTTCCACTATGTAACATAGTGAATTTAAATTTATTACGCTGTTATTATTTGCAATTTTCCAGAAAAGAATTTTTTTGTCAAATACAAATTGATTTCAAGGTTAAGCATTGTATTTAAATGTTTTTGTAAATTTTATTGTATTTAATTGATAATGTGAATTTGTGAATTAAATCTATATTCACTCCGAAATTGATGATAGAATAGTACGAACAAGAAAATGACAAATTGAGAAAAAAAATTAAAAGAAGCGATAAACAACTCGTCTTGTGCAAAAAACAACTATAAAAATGTAGCTCAGAAAAACTTAAAGAAGAGGCTGGGAGTTCTCTAAGGAGGCTTCCTTCCTTCGCATTCTCAAATTTTGCCGGCGACTCCTGCTGCTTTGGCGGCAGTGAAACCCTTAGAGGCTTCTAACCAGATTAGAGAGTTTTAGCTTAATCATCGTGTTGAAAGATAGTACGTATTTCTTATCCGCTTAAATTATCATTAACATTTCAGATTCATATCCAGCAGATTTCGGAAGGATGTTCCAGAAGGGAGAAGGGACGGGAGGTAACGTCGGATAGGTGAAGGCAATAACGAAAATTGCAATAGGGAAAATTATGTTTATTAAATAAAAAACGTACGATACAAACATTTGCAAAGGGATCGATTATGGGTGAAATAGAGCGCGGATTGGTGAAGTATAACCAGCACATGTTAGATGACAACTTTATATTCCCTAAATTCGTGGAGAGCCGCATACCTATACGCCATTGTTACACCAAGAGAAACGCTAGAATTAATTTTGATCATCGCGTTTAATTACTAAAAAGTGTAGCATTTGTGTAAAATTCTTTTTCATAGCTAATTGTAAGTATGCCACGAAAGTGTTGTATCAGTGTACACATGTTATATTATTATATTTTTTTAATGCTCCTTTTTTAAATTGCTTAAGAGATTCTGTACTTTTTTCCTAAGGGATTCGTATTCTTCCCGTATTAAAATAAAAAAATTATTCAGTTTGTCACAATTGTCCCCCGGCGTGTTTTTTTCAATTCGAATCAGTTAGCAGAGCCACGGATAATTTTAATAATTAAGTGTGATAAGTGGTTTTAGTAGCAGAGTTTATGTACATTTGAATAAATTCAGTCGAATTTTTATGAATTATCAATTGGTAGAAGCTGTACCAAAAGTAACGAAGATATGGTTTAAATTTACTTGCGTGCGGTAATATTAATTTGTCACTCATTCATCAGGTCAACGTTTTCATACTGTGCTAAAATTCTTGGTAAATTTTTTACGCACTTTGGCGACCTTCTATAAATTAATAGTACAATTGTATCACGTCACAATTTACTCGTTCTTCCCTACGTCTGATTCCAATCAGACTAAAGTGGAAATCTGATTCCAGTCGGGTTTACCTACCTAGATTGAAGAGTCTCATTGCCAATGGATTCCAGCACCGATTAACCCCTCCTTCCCGTTATCATCAATCAATGATCGCGCTCCTCGCCTATACTTCGAAAAAGTTCGACATATTATAATAGCTCTGTCCCGCATTCTCGTGTCCACCCTGTATGTGTATGTGTATGTCGATAAAGCCACGCTTAGCCAGATTATTAAGCTAATCCCATAATGAGTCACCAAGTTTGCGCCGGACTGGAACGAGCATTACCCAACAGCCTCGTCACACTGCATCGATTGGCTATCACGCGTCACGATAAAAACTCCGAAAATTAGGTTGCGCGCACATGTAGTATCAGAACTCCATTTCTACTTCATATAACTCGAGTATTTTATATCAATTACCGTTTCAAATACGACCGACGCAGTACCGCATATTGCAGGAACATTGCTGTAATATTATAATATTGAAATAGAACTTGCAACGTTGCAGAAAGATTATGGCAATATTTATTGCAGGTACAACGTGGTGGAAAAAGGGAAGCAATATTGTAATGCTCGTTTACATATGCAGTAGGCTAGATAGATTGTAGCAATATTGCAATATTTTATTGTAACATGTATGTTGTGATAAACAAATTCTTAGTTTAAAAATACTCAAACAATCATTCCTCTCGGTCTATCTACGGAATTAAATTTTACTGAAAGTTTCAATATTATACACAGTTCTTATAGAATAAAATAATTAAAATTAACAAAAAGTGGTAATAGCCGAAGTGGAAAGACTAGCTTCTAAGTTAAAAGGTTGTGCAGGTTCGAGTCTCGTCAGGTTGGTTTTTTTTTCTTAATATTGTAGCAATGCGTTTCCACTAAACATGAAACATAATGAAAACGTTATATTTTAGCAGAAGATATGCAAGATATAAATGTTTATAATAGACATTCATGAAATGTTTTATTTAGCACGTTCAGCTATAATTTATTTGGAACATTCATGAAATATATTGCAAATATTATATTTTGATGAAAAATTAACAACTTTATATGTTGCAAAGAATATTTATGTAATGTTCTTCAAACGTTACGCGAATAATACGAGTAATAAATGTTTGACATTTCGAAAACATTTAAAACAAAATATGTTACAAACAATACACATTTAACACATTAGAAACATTATAAATCTAGCCAGAAAACGTTAAAAATCAGATTATGGTATTAGACTAACATATCGGGGTAGATAAACCGAGAAGTATTTATAATAGAATATATTGTACTATATACATAACTACATACATATTATGTACCAGATATTACATTTTCTAGGTCTGGCATTTAACATTATGTGTAGTTGACGATAATTTACAATATTTTTCGGAAAATATCTGCAATCATATGAAAATGTAAATTTCATTTATGTTGTGGAATAATACAACAGAAACACTTTCAGAAAATATTTCAGATGTGACATTCCGTGTTGCACAGATGTTCTTGCTATGTCTTTGTCACAAAAAGTAAAACGTTAAGCTGCATTGAATGTAGGTACGTTCTAAAAACGTTTTTCAAATTAAAATATGTTTAGTGGGTTAACGCCAAGTATTAAGTAGTGCTCTGTGAAACAATTTTTTAACAATATTCCTGTAGTACAAAATTTGAATATTGCAAGGCAATGAAAATTGCCGGACATTTCAAGATTGCCGTAAGATATCCGCAACATTGCTGCAATGATGCGCAATAAAATTGCAATATTGCGAAGCTTGCAGAGTTACATTGCTGCAATCTTGTAGCAATATGCGGTGCTGTGTGGGGAGTATTGCGTATTAACTATAATAATAAATGAGTACACATCATGAGAAACATTTCTTTGAAGGAATTGTTTACCTTGGAAAATGCCCTTTTGTAATAGCGTTTGTTCTGAAACGGTGCATCGCGCTTATACTGCATTCTAAACACGTAAATTGACGGCTACGGTTACAAGTCGAACACGGCGGGTAGGGGGTTGCCGCGTGCAATTGCGTGGACGGATATGCGTTGTGTGGTCCGCTGACATTATACGGCAAAATCGATCGTGTCAATATTGTTTTCACCGGAGAATGCCGCGGGTCGCATTTATAGGAAAAAGAGTGAAATAAAACGTCCTCGCCCTCCACATTCCAACGGAGTCATTATACGCTAAAAAAAAATTCCTCATAAATCTCTCGTACAACGCGTTCGTAATTATATAGCCACGTTATTCTCTATTTTCAAGTCGTTCGAATCCACCGTGAAGTGGTTTCGTGCTTCTACTCACTCGTTAGGTATTTCAGTTCAGTGGAAAAAGCTCCGTTAACGATCGAGAAATCAATGGATAACGGTAGTCTAATGGTGGGAGAATCTACACTAAAAGAAAAATGTAGTAGATTTGACTAAATCGG
>OY783194.1:4416683-4622942 GCA_963678675.1 Xiphydria camelus
GAATAAGCGATTCATTAACTCGCTTAAATCCTCGGATCTTCCACCATTAGGTTGCAACTCTGAGCGTGTACCCTTTGTTGGCTCTGTCAAAAACCTCGGTATTATTATCGACTCCAAACTCACTTTCGAAGAGCACGTTCAACATGTCACCTCCTAAGTCAACCGAGCCTTCTACCAACTGCAACAAATGAGGCCATATACCAATACAGACCTACGGAAAACTTTGATTAACTCTCTGATTTTACCTCATTTAGAATACTGCTCAATTGTTCTTAATGGCTGTGGAGCCACCCTTGACCTCAAGCTACAACAACTCGTAAACCGTGGTATTCGCTACATCTTTGGACTGCCACGCGATACCTCAATCAGCTCCTACAGAATCAAGCTTGGCTGGCTGTTAGTTGAAAATCGGCGCAAACTACATCTGGCAATTCTCACTTACAAGGTTCTCAATACGAGGCAACCTGAATTCCTAGCCGATTTGCTCTTTTACTACACCACACGAGCTACCAGCCGTTAGACACATGCCCTTACACTAACTACTCCTCCTCATCGGACCGACTCTTACAAAGCTTCCTTTGCCGTTGCTGCCCCCTACGTGTGGAATGCCTTCCCTAGGGAAGTTCTCGAGGCTCCCTCACTCGGCTCATTTAAGAGTAAAGCTCAACAGTGGCTACTGGATGCGGATAGAAACCGTAGTTAATTATCAATAGGCAATATTTAAGTTAATTGTCAATATTCTATGTCTTCACCTTGAGATACTGCTTGTTGATTTGACTTCTTCTTACTTATTTTGTTTAATTGATTTTACTTAAATGTTTTGTTTACCAACGTGTTCATATCATTATATTATGTACACTATTACTTGTTATTATACTCACCCTATCACTTGTTATCATACTTACACTTTTATTCTGTTACTATGCTTACACTACGCCCACACGCTATTTTTTACATACTCGCTTATATTATTATTACTCGTTATGCTTTATACCTCTGCGCTGCTGCTGTTTGATTTGGTATTATTTAATTGTTTTTACTTAACTGTTTTGTTTATCTGCGTGTTTACGATTGTTAACTTTAAATGCGAGAGAACGCTTATTCATTATGCTTACACTATTACTATTTTATTGCGCTCATACTTTCTATGTGTACCCGCTTAAAGTCTATTATATTTACTTACGCTGTTTTAAAATTGTATACTGTACGCTTGCCCTGATTTCAGGGCATTATGATTTGTTCTATTTGAACAATAAACATTTCATCAATCTCTCTCTCTCTCTCTCTCTCTCTCTCTCTCTTTCTCTCTCTCTTTTTTCATCTAAAATCAAAATTCCCTGCGATCTATAATAAACTCATTATCCACAAATAACTTTTTTTGTTACAATCGACACCACTTTCCCCTACTGGCATGTATTAAAGCAAACGTAGAGTGTAGGTAGGCAGAATCGACGGATATTGCAATTTTTATTTTTACGACCGTCGAGAACTCTATAGCCTGTCTGTGAGCCCTTTCGCAGTTGCCGCGGATAATCCAGGGTGTAAATTGAAACGTCGTTACATTGAAAGAGGTTCGTCCCAGGATCCGAGCGCTCCTGGAAAATCTCAGGGTCGTTATGACCCTTGAAAGATTATGCTCGAGAGATTACGCAGCTTTGCCCCTGCTTCGATCTTTCAATAGTGAGGAAATCTTTCTTCCGAGACGAGCCGAGAGCTCTCTCTGTACGCGGGAGTCGAGAAACGAAATTTAATATCATCGAGAAAATTTATGACGTCCGTGATGTCGGCGCGTCGTATATCGGCACCATTCGTTCGCGAATAGGGTTGTTTGACGTGAAAAGAGGGAGATTCGAGAGGTAGAGCCGAGTCGGGAGTTTAAGAAGTTGCTTTATGTTGGGTTTCCTAGAAAAGCTTTTTTGTTGGTTTGTGCGTATTTTGATATACGGATAAGTGGATAAAAAAGCAGATACGACAATGGGCGTCCAAAAACGTACAAGTATGCTCGTCTGTTTCTCTTTTCGAACAGAGTACCGTGAAGGTACATTCTTTGTGAACTTTGAACTGTTCGAAAGAATTCAATAGTAGTGTAAACGGTACACTTGTTGACATTCGGCAGTTATTACCACCATTCGATAATAAATGCATAAGATAGAAAGAGAGAGGTATATCAATTATTGAAAATTTCATCTACAGGTGTCAATAGCTCTACCGCTTACCCTACTGACTTATTTAAGATAAAATGGTAATTATTTAACAAAAGAAGCGTGTTTTTTGAGTAGAAGCACTAAGTACATAATGGTAGCTATTATTGAGAATTAAAAATAACTTTTAAACTGTGTCATTTTAACATCATCATTACATTACTTTGATTACTATCACAAAGAGGAAATTAAACTTAAAATTGATGCTTTCGTACGATTCTTATGTAATTCGATTATTATTATTGATTCGATAATGGGAAGTGCATTGACGTGAAAAAGCCTTAGTTTTTAACAGCGATGATCAGAGACTTCAAAGGGCGATCGATCAGGGAGACTTTTGGTACTCTTACCAGCCTGTAGGTAGAGACACCGACTGCCACTGAAAGTTTTCTATTATACCGACATCGCAGAGGTCTACATATCTGGCAGTCGCGGAGCTACTTTCTTCACGAGAGAGGCTCGAGTGCGATGCCATCTTGCGAGTTGCTGTACAGGTAGAAATTTAAAAGCTTTACAGTGATATCGATTGGACTGCACCCGAGCGTACTCAATGCAGTTTCCTTAGTTTATCAGTACACTATTTCAAATTAGAGGTGTGCTAAAAGTAACTAGGTGAATTGTCGGTATGTTTAAGCATTCAAAGTATCAATGCTGAATTTCAAGAAGTATCAGTGACAATGAGATATTCTCAACCAGTAGCAACGGTTATTACTACTGCTAGATACCAACCTAACAACCAAAAACGATTGTAAAATTGTCTGTCGTCTAGTTAGTTTTGACACACCTCTAATTTGGATTAGTATACAATCATTGGATTAAATCTAAGGAAAATGCACTCGGTGGATATTAGGGCAACCCAGTCGAATTCGCCATTATATTCTATATTATAGAAAGAACAAGTCATTTCTTAGAGATAATTCAAAACTTTAATCAAACTGATACTTAGGAAAAGTAATCATAAGACTAATACTTGACCCAGAGAGCATGGAATATTGGTAAATATTGTTAGAATATTCGAAATTGTCTGAAAATATTAAGAACATTTATATAATATTGTCAGTATATTTGTGATCAGATTAATATCCGCTTAATAGCAGAAAATATTCGTGAATTTTTCAGATATTCTTTGAATATTCGCAAATATTGCCTACTATCTGATCAGATAATCACAAGTACCTACTCGTATATTAGCGATATCATATATGTAGATACAATTTTACTCCCATCGTGACTTATACTCTGATAGGCCCGATTTCAATTATGAATTTTTAATATCTGTGATTAGTAAAAATAATAAATTTGACTAATCCCTCGAATTCCAAAATTTGTAAATTGAAGGTGGGTTGATTCGCCATTCATTCTTCAAAAATCCGATTAGTAATTGATCGGATCTAATAGAATAACATTATCCGTAAGTGGTTAATAAGATGCAGAGGTCGTTTGTAGTTGATACCGATCTACATATCTGTAAAATATTTCTGAAATATTGCTCAAATATGCAGAGAATATTTGAATGTTTATCAAATATTTGCTTCACGTACAAAAGTGACTATTCAAATATTTGGATAATATGTTGTGGGCATCGTTTGAATATAAACAGATATCTCATAGATATTCAATATCTGTTCTTGAATATTCATACATTATTTGAGGAGCAGATTTTCAAAAAGTAGTTTGTCCATATTAGTATTTTTTCCAAAAAAAATATTTTTGTCGCAATTTCTTGCATGAGTTTGAAAGCTTAAT
This sequence comes from Xiphydria camelus, assembly GCA_963678675.1. Lineage (NCBI taxonomy): Eukaryota > Metazoa > Arthropoda > Insecta > Hymenoptera > Xiphydriidae > Xiphydria > Xiphydria camelus. The sequence goes on from OY783194.1 coordinate 4,420,631, forward strand.
GTTATTTCATAAAAGAAGGGCAGTTTTTGGCATCTCCTGAAAAAATGCTAATATGGACAAACTGCTTTTTGAAAGTCTGCTCCTCATTTGTTACTACAAATATATATATATATATATATATATATTCAGCAGTATATATTTCTGCTGTCTGGGGAGTTTGTACTTTTGACGCAAGAAAAGTGTCAAGATCGAAAATCCGAATCTATAACAGAAAAGAGTTACGTCAAAATGATATAAAAGTTTGTATCGATTTTAACGTAGAACTTTTAGCTCACGATATTTTTATAATCTCTTGGGAGTTTTTGATCAGTGATACGTGTATAAATAAGAAATATGCATCTCTCTTAAATAATTCGAGAAGTCATGTAGAATATCTATTCAAACTTCTATTGGAACAAGTAGACTCAATGAATAAATCAATACAACTGCGTTGCCAATGCACCTTATGTGTCGTTTGGGATAAGTTTGTAGTAACAAGGACATTTCTCGAGGTCTACCATATATTGTATGTACTGTACTTGAAATTGAGTTACCGACTTTCGTCTCCGAAGCAAGCTTGGGAACCATGTCAACGTCAGGTTACGTTAAAGTGAATTACATCCACTTTGCAATTTTGAATGTTGGATGCATCATCTAGTACTATCTACAAAATAGTACTATCTCGTATACCTATAATTATCATAGGTACACCTAAAGGTACCGCCCTAGCCTTCGAAACTTCACAGTAAAATTTATCTTTATACTTACGGTATATTGATTATTGTAGAGTTAATCGAATTGAATAACAAAATATAATATTGTATGTATATTAGGAGAGATTGAAACTGGAGATCTTACATTTTTCCTTTGCGAACGATATATTCTTTAAAATACGTCCATTTTGATGAAAACATTTATTCAATAAATATGTAATTAAAGATATCAATAATATGTAACTCTTTCTTGCATGATAACAATCATTGGTTATTGATATATGGTTAATCGGGAATTTAGGCATTCATAATATCAATTGTTGGTTAGAAGAACATATTGTTACCTTGTATCGATACAGGTAACGTGAACTCACATTTTAGCTTCTGCCGATATATTTCACGTAGGAAAGATTGAAACAGTCACTGTTTTATTGGCACAGCACTAGGTATTTAGTTAGAATGCAGGTAGCGTTAGAACATAAACAGTTAGTACAAACTTTGGTACCAACTAGCCATTATATATGGCTATCCCGCTCTTTATTGAGTAGCAACAATGTCGGAGCAATAATTTTTCAAAAGCAAAACGCTTTGAAAAATTGGCGGTATGTGTATTATTGAAACTGATGGTATCGCGGTATAATTTAAACTCATTTTAATATGGCTCCTATAACGTGACAACAAATGACAACAACTTAAGCGGACTTAAAAGTTAACTGGGAATTTTGATTACTAGCCCTTTGGAGTCAGCTTTCCTCCAATTGCAAGAGTCCCATACAGTTCCACGTTTTCTAACCAATGACGTTTAAGGAAAATTATCACTATATTTGGAAAATTTATTTCACCGCTTTCTTCGTAAATATCCATTTTCGTGAAGAGAAATAATTCTTTTCTAAATAATTAGAACCGGTATAAACTACGATTCCAATTAACAAAAATGTCGTTATTATAACAGAGGATCGCCATTATGTACCGAATTGTTTGCTAGCAGTAATATTATTACATTTCGATCTCATTAGTTTTGCATGGTGGCTACGATTTGAGGAAATAATTTCGGTCCATTTATATTAAAAATTTCATCTTGCGAGATGTGGAAGTTATCGACCCATCTTTGGACTTCTTCAAATGTTTTGAATCGCACATCAGACAATTCGTTTTGCACTTTTCGAAACAAGTGAAAATCAGTTGGAGCTAAGTCTGGTGAATACGCGCCGGGTGTGGTACAATTTCCCATCCAAGAGCCATTAATGTATCTTTGACCGGTTTATCCACATGAGGCCTAGCGTTGTCATGGAGCAGTTTTACTGGACGTCTTCCTTTGCCAGTAAATGGACGCTTTTGGTCAATTTCTTGGTTCAATCGTATTAATTGTTGACGACAGCGATTGGCAGTAACTATCTTGCCAGGTTTCAGAAGTTCATAATGTTGTATGCCTTTCATATCCCACCATATACAAACATGACTTTGTTACAGTGAATATTGCGCTTTGGCGTCGATGTCGTCGGCTCGCCGGAATCAAACCAATGATATGTGCGTTTCGGATTATCAAAATAAATTCACTTTTCATTGCCGGTCACAATTTTCCACAAAAGAAGACTTTCTTTGTGCTTGTTGTAAAGATTCAAACATATGTCAAAAGACGGCTATTTTTATTTGCTTGAGTCAGAGTGTGGCACCCACTTTGTTCCTTTTTGAATCTTTCCCATTGTTTCTAAGCGATAGGAAATAGTTTGTTGAGTTACTCCTAGCTGTTCTGAATGTTGTTTTTCTGTCTGGCAAGAGTTTTTATTCAACAACGCTTGCAGTTCCTGGTCGTCCACCATTACAGGGGCCCCGGTACGTTCACGGTCACTAATATCAAAATCACCGTCTTTAAATCTCTTATACCAATCGTCACATATACTTTTAGATACAATGTCGTCTCCAAGAACAGAACAGATCGATTCAATGCTTTCCTAACACTTTTTCCTTCATGGAAGTCATAGCGAATGCAGTGTCTAATCACACATAGTGATAGTGTGCATAGTGATGCAGTGTGTGCAGATCTTATCGATCTGCATGTTTTATTCACAGAATTTAAAGGTTACATCTATGACTCCCTTATGTTTCGATACTACATAACAAGTACCACCATATCAAATGTGAGCGGTAACTTTGAATTACTTTTATGACACGGAATGGAAGTGTCCTAAAACTTATGAGTACACATAATATATGGAAAATGCATTAACTTTATGATTTTCTTTGTCATTACGGAGAAAGTAGTGAAATAAATTCTAGTTATTCTTCTGGAAATTTAGTTTTAAAATTGAGTTCTACATTTGCCTAGAAGGAAATACTAGTTGTACACCTAGCGCCAATGATTCTGATCGACCCGATTTGGGTGACGGTACTTCAATCGAGTCGACCGTAGTTGAAAGATAGAGGAGCGGACCTTCTTCTTTTGCCATGAAGCACCAATTAAATTTAGCCTTCACGACAAACCTTTAAGATTCACTCGAATCTTTCAGCTACGGTCAAACGGTATCACGGCTTCACGGTATTTCACATACCCTATTCCGCTTAATAGTCTAAGAGCCAGCGACGTTTTTGTGGTAGTGATTTTGTAAAGAAAAAATCTATTATAAATTGTGAGACGAACTTATTTTCTTTTCATATCGCTGAGTCTGGCACCCTGCATCCCTGGCGCCTGGGCGTAATGAGCATTTTTAGGGGGGTCGAAAATTCATATTTTGAAGTGATTTTGTAAAACAAAAAAAACCTATTGAAAATAATTGCCATGACCTCAATATACTGGAACTTAAATTGCTAGATCATTTTATTATGATTAACAGCGTATTTAGCTGTTACGTTTTTTTGTTTTACAAAATCACTTCAAAATATGAATTTTCGACCCCCCTAAAATTGCTCATTACGCCCTGGCGCCAGGGATGTAGGGTGCCAGACTCAGCGATATGAAAAGAAAATAAGTTCGTCTCACGATTTATAATAGATTTTTTCATTACAAAATCACTACCACAAAAACATCGCTGGCTCTCCGTCTATAAGGATCTCGTCCTGGTTGGTGAAGCTACCATACTTTACGTATACCCGTGATCATGGTTTCTGTCGCTGGTGACTTTTTTTAAATGTTATTTTTAAATGTACTAACCAATGAACAATTAATTCTCATGCCATCATTAGCTACGGTGGCATCTACTCTCGTTAATGAAAGCATGAGGATTGATTAATCATTTGTTAGTGCGTTTAAAAATAACATTTAAAAAAAGTCACCAGCGACAGAATCCGTGAGCACGGGTGTACACTTTTACGTGCAGAGTCTATCTAGATAATGGACATCAGGTGGTGTTTGTGAGAATTTGGATCACTTATTATTTCCAAATAAAAATAATTTCACGTACGAACTATGATGTTTTCGGTAAGGGAGACTATCAAATTCTTACACGTAATCTTCGTTTTTCATGGTAAACTATTATAGTCTAGTAATTAATGATTTGTCCAATCCGGGGAGTGCTAGGGGCTTTTTGTGAAGTTATGTTTTAACTAAAGGAACATTTAAAACTAAGACTACGTGTAACAACTTGAAAGTCTGCTTTATCGAAGAAAACATTTCCCATTAGCGACACATTCTTTATCTGGAAATGAGAAGGGATCTAAAATTTTAGAAAAAGCATGGCGGCTTCTCTAGTGAATTCAACCAAGAAAAAATGCTTAGAGTGATGGAAGAGAAGACCTATGGTTTTCTGGTGTTAATTTTACATACATCTTTACTATTCAGACATACGCGTAGAGACTAATATGCTCTTCGATTACTAATAACAAAGTCAATAAAATAAATTTGAATAGGTTAAGAATCCTGTCATAGTTGGATTAATTATGGCAGCCGCCATATTTTTTCCTACATTTTATATCCTTTCTCATTTCCGTGAACCATCGACCATGGCCTGATGAACTATGGTTTTACCAATAACGGAGACCTACAGATTGTAACACCTGGTTTTCATTTTATTAATGAATATTTCTTTAATTAAAACAACTTCCTGAAAAGTCTCTAGCACTCCCCAGAATTAATGCTCATTAATTATTGAATTACAATTATTGTCTACCCTGAAAAGAGAAGACCACATATAACAATTGAATGGTCTCGTTTACCGGAAACACCATAGTTCATCAGTGAAGCCATTTTTACTTGAGAGTGGGAATGGATATAAATTCACACTAATACCACTTAAGAGTACACGTAAAACATGGCGGCTTTATCAACTATGACAAGATCCTTAAACACAATAAAATTGCAGTGACTTAAGGTGCTACGCAAAGTTATTTTGCTGTATACTATTGGTGACCGCGGAATTACTGCAATCGGACTTATCATTCATCCGAAACCTACCTTTTTTTTAAGGAGGGGGAATTCTCTTTACGAACACCCGGACTGGCCAATGTCCGGGTAGTGTGGGACTCGGGTTACCCGCGAAGTGGAATGCGGGGCCCCATGCCCACTAAACCTAACCTCCATCAAAAAGCCCCGTTGGTGAGGCACCAGGGAAATTCAGCCACGTAAAGCCAGCTAACTTCTAGAACCTCACCGGGGATGGGCGAGTGAATGACCCTCGTGCGCTAAGGCTCTCCACCAACACGTACACACAGAGCCAAGCAGTTCTCCTCACACAGGCTCGGGTCTCAGGTGTGAAAAGGGAAGAACAAAAGTGAATAGATACAAGAGGAAGTAAATAGATAAAGAAGAGAGTAAACCTAGGATCGAGCACAATTCGACTACTCCAAGAAAAGGGCATCTCAAGGGAGAGGAGCACAGTCTAATTATCAATGACCTTCGGCAGGGAGAAGGGGAGGTGGGGTTCAGAACATCCAGACCGTGTGCACGCACTGCCTCTCCAAAGCAGGGCATAAAAGAAGGAACCATATAAGGGTTCGGTGGAGTGCATTCGCACGGTCAGGATAGCAGTCCAATATACGCACTAAGGCATACAAGGACGCACACATAAACAGAGCCCTAATCATATAGGTGGACACATCCAAATTGCGCAGGTCAGCAGGGCAGACAGACTAATATCTACCGCGACCGGCAGCCTACCTACGATCTTATATTTATGCAATGAAAATTCAGGAAGTGAATTTCCCGAGAGTCTCTGTGGATGCAGAAGGAATCCTAATCCGATACAATCGTGAGGTCGAGATTGCCGACGGGTGATCTGATCTATAGAATCTGCCAAAAAGGAGCGGTCGGAAGGACTCCCGAGGGAAACCCCTAAGGTACGAAACGCGAGAGCATTCGTTACATATGAAGGGGTTAGAAGCAAACGTGTACAGGTGCATTTTTATGAGAAAATGAGATAAGTACAAATTCTAAATGTTAAAACTGTGTTTAGTTTTCAATTTCTTTAAAAATTTGCTCTGCATGGGTACAAGACTGACATCAAATTGATTTTCTGTTTGCAGCTAAAAATGACTGAAAACTTAATAACTTTGAATGCAAATTTTGAACACTTTCAGTTTATGCACTTATATATCCCTTTGCTTCTGACCCCTTCATATGTCCTACGAAAAAAAATACCACGAAGACTTTAAACTAATATCGCGTTTCCCGAGGATGGCCTTCTTGGGAGAGGAAATATCGATAGAACGCGTGTTCGGTCAAAATTGGCTTGATCATGGTGGTAAAGAAGTATTTTTTATATTTCTTGGAAATTCCGTTACTAAACAATCTACTCTGAACGTATAAAATCACTTTAAGTAAGAGATTTTTTAGGCTCCTTTGATATACCATAGACATTCCATTATAGCGCTACCCACGGGAATATTGACGATATATATAATCAAATTTCCATCTAGAATCACGTGAACACTAAACAGTAGAGATATTAGTTCACTTAACGTTCAATAATATTTGTCGTGAAGCAGAATTCGGGGTAGTGTGAGAGAGGAATTTTCACACTAATACTGTAGGATACCTGGCAAGATGCCGTCTTTTGGTCTCTATTGAAGGAGTTGATAAGAACTAATATCGGTTTACAACTCTGCACTACTTTAACATTCAGAATATACTGTCACGTACACGCACACCTACCCAATTAGAAATGTGTCTAGTTCTTTCTTACTTCCACCTTGGCCTTTGGCTGCAAAAATTAGATAGAACTAGATAGTTCCTGCTGTACAGCGCATATTGCCAGAAACTAGGTATACACGAACTATAGATAGCTCTCATTGTACAGTACCTTACCAGAAACTAGATTTACACGAACTAGATAGTTTACCATGTAGAAATGCGTCTTGTTTTCTCCTACGATATTTCCATCTAGGCCTTTAATTGGAAAAATTAGGTAGAACTGGATAGTTTTCATTTTACAGTACTTTGCCAGAAACTAAATAGATATACACGAACTCGTAGATAGTTTTCCCTGTACTTTACCTTGCCAGAAACTAGATATACACGAATTATAGATAGTTCTCATAGTACAGTGCCTTCTCAGAAATTAGACATAAACCAACTAGATAGTTCTCACTGTACGGTATCTTGCCGGAAATTAGACTTGCACGAACTAGACAATTTTCCATGTAAAAATGTGCCTTATTCTTCCCTACTTCCATCTAGACTTTCAACTGGAAAAACTAGATAGAACTGGATGGTTTTCACTGTACAGTAGCTGGTCAGAAACTAGCAATAAACGAATTTGATAGTTCTCACTGTACAGTGCCTTGTGCCAGAAACTAGATAGAGGTACGCGAACTATTATAGATAATTTACAGCGTATAGTCCTTTGGAAGAAACTAGTCTTATACAAACTCGTAATAGTACCTAAGTAGTCTAAAATCATTTGCCAGAAATTCGAAACAACATACCGTTATTGACAGACGCGAACAACGACAAATCATAAAAAGACACGCCAATAAAGCCATAAGGTCATAAAGTTTGACAGCTCGAGCGAGACACCCGTAAGCAAACGAGCGATCCAGATTCAAGGTGACGGCTAACATGAGCTGAAAATACATGATCAAAGTTTTGTTGCTCGTCCCATTAACGCATTGATATTAGATGCCGTAACTTTTAATTGCGTGGATTAACGAATAAGCCGAGTTCGGATAAGTAAGTAGGGTGATAATGGAAGCATGACGAAATGCCCACGCTAAGCTATTGTATTTTATTATAGGATTCTCCAAATAATACGCACCAGAATTTTTTGAAAGTTATACAACGTGTGGAATAGCAAGACTGTATCTACACTTTAAGAATTTCTAAAAACAGCTAAGCACAGAATTTTATTCACCAAACTATTGGAATTCCAATCATTGGCTTCGATAAAAAATCCAAAGGAAGAATGCATTTTATCAGGAATTCGAAGAAAACTAAGAATCAATTTTACCTGCTTCATTCCATCTCGTATTATACCGAGAAAACAGTTTATTTGCAGTTAATATAAATGTTTAGTTGGATATGGCGAAAGAAAGATATTAATAGATCAAGTTAATATTAGTTTCATTATTACGATATTTATTTGGTACAATTAAATCCCTTGAGGCAACCATTCGAATGAAATAAAGATTTTAATAATGAACATGTATTTTCTTGTCCTAACGAAATATTTATTTCGCCGTATTTAAAATTACATTTATTAATTACACAGGCACACAAAAAAAAAAGTGGGGTATACTTTTGATGCGATAGATATATATGTTATATCCGTAGTAATTTTGCCTCCTCATTACGAATCTGGTGTCAACATTTGGCCATCACATCACATTTTTTTAAATCTCAAAAAACCAGTCAGAGATCATAATTTTCAAAAAGCTAATGGACTTAAACCAAATTCGGTATAGGGGGTTTTTGGGCCGCTGATCACGAATCTGAAGTCGGATTTCAAAAATTCAAGATGGCGGATCCAATATGGCGAATGAGATTTTCGAAAATTTTGAATTTTTGTAAATATAACTTTATATTTGTAGTCAGCGACCCAAAAAACCCCCTATACCGAATTCGGTTTAAGTCCACTAACTTTTTGAAAATCATGATCTCTGGCTGGTTTTTTGAGATTTAAAAAAGAAGGTGATGTGGTGGCCAAATTTGGATACCGGATTCGTGATCAGGAGGCGAAATTACTACGCGGATAACATATTATATCGTTTCAAAAGTATATCCCACTTTTTTTTTGTGTATGACTGTGTTATTAATAAACTGTTTTCTCGATGTCTAGAGTGATTTTCTCCAAAAAATCCTTTTCGTTTTATCTTATATTAAGTCGCAGATACCGAAACGAACGCATTAAATGTTCGTCGTCGCATTCTTATTCGACGCTTCAACGAAGTTTTCACAGAGTTTTGCAGTAGATGAAACGTTATTCGCGCGACCACTGCCACTTTCTACCTCTCGCTCTTGACTCCTTCGCAGCGTCGACAACCCTCATTCAGTTCCTCTCTTTGCTCCATCCCATGGAATAATTAAAGAATGTATTAAAAGTTTCTATCGCTGCCCGGTTTCAGCTTCCGCGCGAAAGGGAGCCATTCCCATTTCCTTCGAAGCTTAATGACAACCAGCCGTAGTAGCCCCGCCTTTTGTACTTCTCGCAAGATATTACCTTATCTTCCCGGTAGATATATGAAGCCTATATTTCACACCTTTTTCCATCCCTACTTGATTACTTTCTCTCTCTCTCGTTTCTCTCTCCTTTTTTCTTCCACTTATGCCACACAAACATCCATTCTTATATTATACGCACGATAAATGTTTATTTGGAATGTTTTTAATATTAGTATATCATACTGCAAAGCTATAACGTATATAATATACGTTTATTAAGATATGTATATAATATATATTTATAGAAACTTATTTTCTAAACTTATATTTATTTATTTTTTATTATCATATGTTTAAAGGCCAAATATAATTATCTATAAAATACGTAGGGGAGTATTGCTAAATGCGTATAATGATTACCTAAATCGTACTTTATCGGCTTTTGGGAAACATGTATATAGATATGAGAGACACCTACTGGACAAAATATGTACAGCAGCGTCTATTTGGGATTCAGTAAAGTTTGCGTCATTATTGTCATATATTTCAGTTTGCTAGAGCGTTCATTATAAAACACATATGTATATTCTATATAATTTTTGATTAGACGCTTTAGGGAGTAGCACCAATTTAGTTAATAGTACTTTAAAATTTAAATTGGTATATTTTGAACGTAGCTTTATTCATTAATACGTTCAGCTCGAGCTTGGAACGTAAAAGGCACTTGAAAATAATGGGTAACAGAGACAGATATTCCAATATTTCCAAGCCGATTTGAGTAATAAAGATTATCGAATATTAAATGTATATTTGCAGTACTTATTAATTAACATTTTACCATACCGATGCTGAATCGATCTACAAATTTAAATGTTGTTCTATGAAATGCATATCTATTTTTATATAAAATTTTATCCAAATCAGTGTGTCATTTATGTTTGAATTTCACAAATAAAATAGATGAATATGCTATTCATCTTATAAGATTACATATTAAATGAAAATTCATTGATTTATTTGATATTTCTTATATAAAGTGGTGAATTACCACAAAAAAATAAGCAAATGGTCCTCATACTCATATCTATCAGTTTACCGAATTTGATCAAAATCGATCTGTTAATTCTATTATTACCAATGGAATTTCTTTAATTAGTTACCAACATAATTTTCTGCCAGCTACATTCATTCAGAAAAAAAGACGTCCGGCTGGAATGTTTTTGACAACAGTAGCTACGTACCGTATGTATACATATGTATGTAACCCCTTGAATACACCCGACTATGAGGGTCGCGTTTTTCGTGACATGGATTCGCCGTGGGATAACGCAATGGTAGGAGCCGGTCTCTTTTTCGCCCACCTCTTTCTGGAATTCCAATCCGACACTAGGCGAGACGTGCTTTTCCTACTGAATTCGGGGGCTCTTGCAGGTGGGGTGGCACGTGGATGGGGCGATAGCCACTTTGACCCTAAGCATCCGCATCCACGTAGGTACTTATGGGGGTTGCGGAATGCGTTGTGGAGAGAGGCGCGTTTTTCTGCCGGGTTCGTCGATGTCGTGTCTTTGAACGACCTCATTTTTCAAAAAGTATTTTTCCCTACTGGAATGGAGGTTCTTTCGCCTATTTCGTCGCATGATGCAGAAAAGCATTTCTTGGGCCGGTGTCTTACGTGCGAAAGGAAGAAAAAAACGATTTCCGATTATGGCTATGTGGTTGAAATGAAACGTTGAAAAATCAAAATGAATGCATTTGATTTCTTTTTTTCGGGAAAGGAAAATATACATTGTTTCAATTTTATAGTATATGTAAGTGTAATTTTCGGCTAAACTCCTTCCATTTCAGGTTTTTTATTTAGAAAAAAAATCAATAAATCATGGAAATGAAAATAATCGCTATTTCAAAGTCAAAGGGTTTTCTATATATAACTTTATATAAAATTAGTTTAGAATATAATCAAGTATCGTAAAAAAATTATAATATAATCAAGTATCGTAAAAAAATTATAATATAATCAAGTATCGTAAAAAAATTATAAATCATAATTATGAGATATTTTGAAGTTATTGTGCTTTTTTATTAAGAAATTAAATTAATAATGAATAAATATAGGAAAGTTGTGAAATACAATTTCTTATGTGATCAATTATGTGGTATTGGAGTGACAACTCGAATCTTTGCAAAATATTTCTATGCAAAATATAGCATTTAACTCCCCTTGTATGACAAAAATTGGTACTACATAGCATATTTTAAAATAATTTGGGATTTTTTGTAATACAGCTAATTTGCGTAAAGAAGAAAGTAATGTACTGTTTTTCTTATTTTTCAATTCCTATTTCTCATTTTTCTCCATATGTTCGTTGACTGTAATGTAAAAAATACCAAATTATTTTAAAATATGCGATGTTGTACTAATTTTTGCCATACGAAGCGAATGAAATACTATTTTATGTGGCAATATTTTGAAAAAATTCGAGTTGTCACTCCAATGCCACACAATCGATCACATAAAACGCTAGAATCTGGGTACTCAGCGCCAGAATATGGGCATTCAGTGCTTTTTCATTCCAAATCCATTTTTTTCCATGTAGGTACTCGTAATCAGAAAATATCAGAGAAAAAACAACTTTAAAAGAACGGGCGTATAATAATATTATCGTTCATTTCAGCGATTTTTGGAAAATATTTTTTCGCCAGCGGGCATATATAGGTATTCTCCTGAGACTTGAGCATGCATAAATTGTTTGAATTTACATTGATCTTGTTGTAAAAAAGCCATATGAATTTTTCATATTTTGAAAAAACAACAACAAACCATACGCCATATGTCCATTTAAATGGACGTCAGGTCACAGGAGGATATTAGAGAACGAAAGGTGTTGCTACGCGTTCAGTTCACACATTTATCGATTAACTTTATTCAGTTCCACATTACGCTTTCCATTTTATTTCATTTTTTGATGTGTAAACATCTATTACGGCGGTATGAGGGTAAACCTCGGGAAACGGGACGGAAATGTGAAACCAGATGTGATTAGTGCGCAGTGATTCGTGCGCAGCTACTTCAGCGCTTACGGCCTAAGGTAGCATTACATTTTCATGTCGATGATGTCGATATAGTAAATCGCTACACACAAGCCTGGTCACTTTCTCCTAGCTTCCCCATGCGCTCCGTAAACAGCTAACATTTGTATCTCTGTCTAAATAATCGATACCGTAGTATATGATAATGGTGAGTAATTTCCATTATTAACAAATTCATAATTTCGAGGTTAGACGCTTCGAACTCTCGAATTGACACCAACTCTAACTACCGACTCGACTTCTACTGGTATTAAATGACTCGAGTACCGACCAAGCCTGCCCGAAAGTAATTTCGAACTGGCCAATACAGAGACATACGCAGAGCAGAGTGTAGAGGGCAGAGTGGGACATACGGTATGCGGTATACCGCATGTCCCGTCCAGAACCGCACAGTTACAGGGACCTTGAAATTTACCTTCGGCCGGGCTTGGTCGGTATTCGAGCAATTTTTACCGGTAGAAGTCGAGTCGGTAGTTAGAGATGGTGTCAATTCGGGAGATCGAAGCGCCTAACCCTGAAATCGTGAATTTGTGAATTATGGTGAGTAATTTCCATTATTCACAAATTCATGATTTCGAGGTTAGACGCTTCGATCTCCCGAATTGACAAAAACTCTAACTACCGACTCGACTTCTACCGGTAAAAATTGCTCGAATTCGCCCCAGCCACCAAGCCCGGCTGAAGGTAAATTTCAATGTCATATGGACATCGGTCATACGGACATCGGTTATCGAAATAACCGATCTGAACTTGCTGACGATGCCAACGCGGATGACTACGCATGCGCATTCACGCTTCTCCGGTGATCAAGAGACACGGTAGTGTCTCGCGGCATGTTCATTCAAGTCGTCAGAACGACGCCGCCGGCGCTGTCGCCGCGAGCACTCGTGTATCTTTACAGGAAAAATGTCTGCCCCCTTCACCCCTCAATTTTAACATCGAATTTTCTCAATAAATATACGGTTATAACCAAAACTATGCTTAGTTACGCCATATAAATCGACTATTCTCTATCGATAGAGACCAGAGTAAATGTTGTAAGTTACATATTAACAGAGATTTTTCCTTAGCAACGCGAAACCACGCCCCTCGCGCCTCAAAAGTCGAGAATCCGATTTCTCGGGCGATATATATATATGTCAAAATCTCACAAAAATTCCGCCTGTCTTCGGCGATATTCGGCCATGGTCGGAAATGTGTACACAGATGCGGCTACACGCATACGCCATCAAAAATGTATGTGAGAGTGTGTGAGAGAATGTATTCCTTGAATGTTTAGTTATTTTTCAAAATTAATAAAATATTTCCATTCGCGAAACGATTTCCCTCGCATTTTTTCGATCCTCGGACGCGCTTGTTAATAAAAAGTACAAATTCAGTGTAATCGGAGTAGTGAATCTCAATAGTGGTGAATGTGACAGACGCTCTGACAGCTAGCTATTATCAAATCGTTTGGATTTTTTTTAATAATCAATATAGTGCACGGAAGCAGTGTCATTTTTCTCTGGTTGCTGGTGCATGAAGAGCAGGAAAGGAGACATCTGTATCTCGGAAGAAGTGGCATCAGATAAGTTACTTCCTAACTGATTGTCTTAACCTCATTTTCATCCCTTATACAGAACAAATATCTTTGTGGTTATTCTATTTTTTGTTTTCAGCGCCATACGAGAACGGGACGGATTGATGGAAATTTGATTTTTCTTCGCAGTCAAAAATCAACCCAGGTAGAAAAGAATTCTCTAGAATTGCGGTACAATGCCATGGTATGAATATCAGGTTCTACCGACATGACATGCTTCGACAAGGTCTGTATCAACTTTAGCGGTATATTGGGGGCACTGCACTAATATCCTGTGGTACATTTTTCTATCTGGGAAAGCATATTATTATGGTAGTACAGCTGTACAGCGTTCCGATAATATACCGTCTTCCAGTACTAACAGTATACATGCATTTTTTACCTCCAATATGCCGGAATTAAAAATCTCTAGAACTCTGCGGTACAATGTCACGGTAGGAATATCAGGTTCTACCGACATGACATGCTTCGACAAAGTCTGTATCAACTTTAGCGGTATATTGGGGGCACTGCACGAATCCTGTGGCACATTTTTCTATCTGGGAAAGCATATTATTATGGTAGTACAGCTGTACAGCGTTCCGATAATATATAATTGGAACTTTTGATAATACGAAAGGGGGAATATATCGATAAAGAAAAGATAATAAAATAATTACTCTTCATTATTGTAATCCAATTCTATCGTATCTCCTACTTTTCTACCACGGCTTTCCCAGATAGAAAAATGTGCCACAGGATTAGTGCAGTGCCCCCAATATAATGCTAAAGTTGATACAGACCTTGTCGAAGCATGTCATGTCGGTAGAATTTGATATTCCTACCGTGGCGTTGTACCGCAGAGTTCTAGAGATTTTTAATTCCGGCATATTAGAGGTAAAAAAAAATGCATGTATACTGTCAGTACGGGAAGACGGTATATTATCGGAATGCTGTACAGCTGTACTACCATAATAATATGCTTTCCCAGATAGAAAAATGTGCCACAGGATTAGTGCAGTGCCCCCAATATACCGCTAAAGTTGATACAGACCTTGTCGAAGCATGTCATGTCGGTAGAACCTGATATTCATACCGTGGCATTGTACCGCAATTCTAGAGAATTCTTTTCCGCTGAAACATGCCCAAGTCGTATTCAGCCTTGAGAAGATTTATTTTCAATATTGGACCAAAGGTACGGCAATCCTGTTGCTTCAACTTCCAGGTATATTAATTGTAAGTATTACTGGAGAACGAGTAGGTTAAAAGATTTTCGTGAAGACTCACGATTTTCTGATATGTCATTTCGTACAGGTGCAACCCCGAAGAGGATCTAGCTCGTGTCCTGTCCGTAAGAAGATGACTCGATGGACATCGGAGAATATCAGGCTTGTCACTGAGCGCCTATTACCCATGGTACATTAATTGCAATATGCGCTTTTCGTTTCAATTATTCCTGCTTTAAATAACGTTCACTCTTCTTTCAACGTATTTACCTTGTACGAATTGTTCATTGTAGGGGGCAGCGATCAATGATTGTGACTCTAATCGTAGACAAATTATTCCTGCGATAATGTTCCAGTTGCAAAGCATACACTAGCAAGTCAGCTTACAGAGCATCCGATGCTTAGTATCAACTTACCTCTTTTGGACCACCCATCACCCGAGCATAAACACGATTATATTAACGTTAATTGCAGAATAGACCGCGAGCTCGGGCACATTATCGCAGTTGTAGTTCGGCACACCGAATTGCCTTTTAGTTTTAATACACGATCTTGTCTACGACGAGTCTCTATTATCGATCGCTGCCTCCTACCACGAACAGTTCATAAAGGGTAATTACCTTGAAAGAAGTGAAAGTTATTTAACGCTGAAAAATAGTTGAATAAAACGAGAAGCGCGTATTGCAATTAATGTACCATGGGTAATAGGCGCTCGGTGACAAGCCTGACATTCGTTTTACGGACAAGACACGAGCTAAATCCTCTTCGGTTGTACCTGTATGAGATGATATATTAGAAAATCGTGAGTCTTCATGAAAATCTTCTAATCTACTCGTTCTACAGTAATACTTACTATCACTAGAAGTTGAAGCAACAGTTATTATCAAAAATCGGACACAGATTTTTAAACACTTGGGGAATCTCATCGAAGAAACCCGCGAATAATTATTTCCTATCACTTCTACATATTATTCATCACTATTTACAAATTAACGATTTCGAGGTTAGATGCTTCGGTCTTTCGAATTGACAGCTACCGGGAGATCAGGGCCCCTATTCTCGAGCTCATGCGAGAAACTTTCGTATACGAATCTTTGAATCTCACTAATCTCGTTTCGGCTATTCCATTCGGTCCACTATTTCATTGGTTAAAACTAAAGATTCGTATACGAAAATTCTCGCACGAAATTCGAGAATAGGGGCCCTGGGGCCCCTTTCTCGAACTCGCTCGTATCTTTGCGTGCACACATCTTAGCGAATAGACCAATCAGGATCAAGTATTCCGTATCAGGAAACTTATACGCAACTTAGCGAGTAGACCAATCAGGACCCCCACCACAACGGAATACTTGATCCTAATTGGTCTATTCGCTAAGATGCGTATACGTAACTTTGCGAGTGACTCCAGAAATTTATTTGCAAGTAAGGGCAAAATTTCAGCGGTGCATGCAAAAGGATTTCTTAAAACTATTCCAACGTCTCGAGTTAATATGTAACAACATATATACTGTCATAAGTGGTACCTTTACCTGTGATGAAACAATTCGTCACGGTTATTGGAAGAGTATACTAAGAGTTAAAGGTAAAATGTTTACATGGATTTCTGTAGACGACCAAAATATAAGAAAAATCCGATGGCCTGTAAATTCGAAAGCGGTATGTTTTATTTCTCCAAAATACTAAGGCAAAGTGAAAAATATAAGGGCACTCTAGTTTATAAATCTCTTTCAAAATATCACGAGAATAAATAAAAAATAACGTTTTTATAATTAATTAGCTCGTATCGGTATAAAATGTGAGACTTTAATTTTGTGGTAATAAAAAGCTATTCTCCTACATGTACGTATTCTCCTCATGAATAAATTCCAAAAAGTAGTGAAATCCCCCCACAAAAACAGATTCTCTGTAAAAAAAAGGCGGCATGTTCATTCAGTGCAAACAAAAATTGATACGTAAAATACTCTCCAAAAAAGATTTGAAATCAATTAAGATCGCCATGTTCAAGATTTATATATAAAAAGTAAAAGGCATTATTTGAACGGAAAATTATTGTAAATCAGGTTACTAAAAATTCGACTAAAAAATTATAAACAAATTTAAAAAAAAAGAACGCCGCGTTTTTTTCGTTCAAAATAAAATATTCAGACATAGAATTATACTCTGTTTATGCACTTATGATTTTAAATAAATTCATACACTTATATGATACCAGCAGTATATAGTGGACGAAATATGCTCTCTCTCTCTCTCTCTCTCTCTCTCTCTCTCTCTCTCTCTCTCTTAAACGCAGCAAGTTCTTTTTTATTAAAACTTTTTAATAGATTTTTTAGCCGAATTTTTTAGTAACTTGATTTACAATAATTTTCCTTTCAAATGATGCCTTTTACTTTTTATGTATAAATCTTGAACATGGCGATCTCTTAATTGATTTCAAATCTTTTTTGGGGAGTATTTTACGCATCAATTTTTGTTGGCACTGAATGAACATGCCGCCTTTTTTACAGAGGATCTGTTTTTGTGGGGTTTCTTATTACTTAGAAACTTTCAAATATACGAATAAAAAATGTTTACTTCTTAAGTCGCGTACACATTGGCGAATGTGTTCGGCCGAACACCGGCGAACGCATGTATTCGCTAAGTGTGTACGTTTTAGCGAACGTTCGTCAAACGTTCGCCGATCTGGCGGTAAATTAGCTACCGTCAAAAGATATTGCTCGAAATTCAAGGCATAGACGATTAAATGTGTACGCATTTGCGAACACGCATTCGGACTTCGACAGTAAATAAAGAACTCTATTTTTGTGTGTTTGTTGATACATTGATTTCGATTTATTATTAAATTATGATGGAGCGGAATAATGATCGTGTGTTGGAACTGATTAACGTAGGTATATCAAGAACACGAGTGTCTATGGAACTCTCCGTTCATACGGACTATAAAAATAAGATAAAGAAAAGGGATGCGTGGAATGAAATCAGTTGCACTCGCAATAATTATTAACTCTTTCACTTACTCGCCGGCGGAAAAGAAATGGATTTCGAGCGAACCTCGGTGAACACGTACGAACATGTTCGATTCGTCATATCGTCGACTTCACATGAATCGTGCATAAGTCCGAAATGACTGTTGATTATGTAAGAAATAAGCCACCTTATAAATTAAACTGGTTTTTGGAAGTATAATATTTTACTGTCAAGTTTTTTATCTAAAAGTTTGAACTTTTGTTTGATAATCCCATGCATAGCTTCTGAACTTCTTAAAATGAGAAACAATAATTTTAAACAGTTTCTTTAATGTACTGTAAAAACATTCATTTTGAACTTATGTAGGTAGTTTTTATGTGAAGCCGACAATATGTGGACGTAGTTGCGAATTTCAGCGTGAACGAACCACGAACACCGAAGGCATTCGGCCGAACGCATTCACTGGTGTTCCACCGAACACATTCATCAAGTGTGTATGCGGCTTTATGGTAATTACTTCTTTTTCTTCGTCTTCTTATTTTCTTCCTCTCCTTCCTCTTCTAGTAAACATATTACGCGAACTTTCAAGACACTTACTTTAGTTCGGGGACAAATAAATATTGATAGAATATGACTATATGATTATTCCATTCAAACTAAAACAGAAATGTCAATATAAAAGCGATTAGGTGTAGTCTAATTACTGTCGACAGAGATATTATTAGGAATGGTCTCAAATAATACTTCGCACAAGCCCGGTTTTGCTTCACTCGCCGCGGGGCTTCGCCTTTCAAACTCCTTATTAGGAGGCTCCACCCTCCAAACCTTCAGGACTCTCTGGGATGTCTGCGTTCCCCTTTCGCACTTTTTAGGCAGACACGCAAAAAAGTTTCGCATCTTCGTAATAAACGTAGCTGATTATTGCCTTAGCGACTCATCTCAGAGCTTCACACCTTGCAAGGTTATTTTTGACAAGGCAGTTTTAATATAATAGAAATCATCAAATATTTATTTCCAATGAATTTTTAAATTAATTGTTAATCAATTCATGTCTTCTGGTTCGATTGTTGCTGACTGGGAGAGGAAGGTCCTTTGTGAGGAGAAAATGAAATCTTGTTTAATCAAACTTGACAATTCGCCGTTGACTAACGGCGTCCAAGAGAGATGAATGAATGAATTTGATGGGTGGCATAAACAGGGCGCTCAGTCCTGTTGCACCATTGTGCACGAGCCTCAACTAGAGCAGCCCTATCAAATGTGACTACGGGGTATGCCGGCCTCCCTCGCAAGGCGCAGAAGCCCACTCACCCCGATGTCCCCAATATCGACGTCATCGACAAGGGGGGCCCCCAGGATAATAGTCCTTAGTGCCATCAACCTCTCGCAGTGCGCCAATACGTGTAGAGGAGTCTCCTCCTCATTTTCGCACCTGGGGCACGGGGTCTCCGTACAGAAGCCCATGTTCTTCAGGTGCTTCCTCGTGAGCCAGTGCCCAGTGACCAGCCCTACGACTAAACGAAGCTGGGTCCTATATAGGTTCAACAGCCTGGTGCCCAGCTTCCTAGAGGGTCCCCTGAAGAGGGCGCTCGTGTGCCTCATATCTGGAGACCGTGCCCAAAGGTTGGCGACGCGGCCCTTAATCCAATTGTCCAAGAGAGATACGTTCATATTATTGTACCATAAAAAATACAGGTTCAGCATAACAGAAGAAATTAATTAATCGAATTAGTGAATGTAATAGTGAATGTAAAAATAACCTTAATAAAACATCACCAGTTATATTCAGAGTTCGTAACAATTTTTTAATCTATCTACTGAAAATGTAACTGTTCGTTTCTACAAAATTTAAGATCTCCGAAAATTGTTTACCGATTGCTTTGAAATTTTGACACAAAGTTCCAGTCAAATACGCGAGCATGTTTTTATATACTTACTATTTATATACTTACTCACTTAAGGGCGTAAATAAACAAAAATGTAAATGTTCGTTTGTCCATAATCTTAAATCTCCGAAAGCTCTTCTCCGATTGTTTTGAAATTTTGACACAACGTTACAGTCGAATACGCGCGTGTTTTGATATATGTATCTACTATCTATATATACCTACTTCCTTAAGGGGGTAAAATAGAGAATTAGATTATTTCGTGATCCAAGCGGACGAAGTCGCGAGGGACAAGCTAGATGTCACACCTGTGACAGGTAAAAACGCGCTTTTAAACAATTTCTATTTCTGCACAGATAATGGAAAAACAACAAAAATGATCGCGTATAGCTATCAATAAAATCGTTCAACCATTGTCCAAAACACATCGAGCAGCACACATTTCAAACTTTTCTGCTACATGCACTGCTAAATCGGTCGGTCGGTTTCCCAATCGGTCATATATTGGAATTCGTCATTGCTCCTCTTTACAAAGCCGATTTAGAATTCGAAATATAGCAGTATACAGGGTGTCAGAAAAGTATGGAAACGGTTGAATATCTCGAAAAGTACGCTTCAGATCGGGAAACGAAAAAATACGTATCCGAGATTTTTTAAAAAACTATCAAATGATACCAAGATTGATCCCACTCCCCAACCCCTGTGGATGGGGCAGGGGAAGTTTCAAAATCTTAAATAGGAACCCCCACTTTTGATTGCAAATTCGCATTCTACATTAAAAACTACATAACTTTTATTTGAAACATTTTTTTCGATTCGTGGCAGATGGCGCTATAATCGACGAAATTCAATTTTTTCGGTTTTTGCAATTGAGAGTCGATTTATTCGATTCTGCAATACAATTGCGATAGAGATTTATATTTTTTATTCTCATACTTGATATTTTTGTTAAAAATTTAATTTAGTTTTGCAAATTTGAATTTACAGTAAAACTTTCATTGTTAGACGTTTAGAAATCTGGCAAATACACTACTTTTAGCGTAATCCAGAAGCAACGACGTGGACGTAATAGTTTTCTGTCCCCTTCGGGGTGCTTGATTCAGGTGAGTCCCCTTGCCTCTCACCATCCGGGTGCTTGATTCAGGTACAGATATCAGTTCCTAGCAATCAGTATTAGCGCGACGAAGGGTTAATTGCGATAATAAGGCGGAAGCAAGTTACAAACAAGGCCGCAAAGGGAAAGTACAAATTTTTGCAAAAATACTATCATCGCGGCGCATTCTATTTGGATAGAGAAGAAAACGTATTCAAACGCGATACCTCTGGTGCGACGCTCGAGGATCACTTTAACAAAACTAAATTACCCAAAGTGATGCAAGTGAAAAACTTGGGACGCAGCGGCAAGAGCAAGTACACTCATTTGGTGGACCAGGATACCACACAATTCGATTCTCCATGGATGTCGGAAACTTCTCAGAACTTGAAATTTTACAATCATCAAGCCGCGGGCATGAAACAAGTCTTTGATCGTCCGGCGTTAAAAAAACGTAAGAATGAAAGTTAAATGTAATTAGATATATGCGCGTATCGATTTTCGTTTTTCTGTTAATGATCCCGTATGCTTGTGAATATTGATACGCGAGAATTGGCGTGTAACACATTTCTGATAATAAAATTATACACATAGTAGCGTATACAGACGTACCGGTAGCTTTCCATACCTGTTAATGCTCCTGTATGCTTGTGAATATTGGTACGCGATAATTGGCGTGTAACATATTTCTGATAATAAAATTATACACATAGTGGCGTATACAGATGTACCGGTGTCTTTCCATACCTGTTAATGATCCTGTATGCTTGTGAATATTGATACTCGATAATTGGCGTGTAACATTTCTGATAATAAAATTATATACATAGTGGCGTATACAGATGTACCGGTATCTTTCCATACCTATCCACATGAACGTAAAGTAAATTGCAAGCCAGGCAGATCGAAATAGGGCGAATTCTATTTAACTGCTATGGTATAACTTTTGTTACATGGCCTGGTATGCCTGTATCCCGTAGAAGAGAGAGAAACGATTTTGACAAAATTGGCGTAACTTTAGAAAAAACAGTGAGTGTCATGATACTTGGTGGAAGTGAAACTTATTGGAAACGTAATAGGTAAGGGATATGAGCGTGGAAAAATTTTAAAGAAATGATGAAAACAGGCGAGCATATAAAATGCCGAATTGAATATACATTCTCTCTCTCTCTCTCTCTCTCTCTCTCTCTCTCTCACTGGTATATAAAATATGAATTTATTCCTTGAATTGTTTTGAAACATTTTAATTAAAACTATTGTTCTTCTTATTCATTTTCTACTCTATCGCCAGTCGAGTCTACAGCAATAATCATTAGATTATGGTAACTAAAATATGAGACAAAATGTTTAACTTCGATATTATCAATGTTTCTCGCAAAGACTGTATCGATCGTAGTGCCTCCATTCGTAGTGGGATCATTTCTACCATTAATGTGTGATATTAAAAGAAAACTTGTCTTTTAAAAATTTTAGTAGTGGCTGAGCTTCTGGCAATGAAAAGTTAACATTGAAATCTCCGGCAAGAATTATTGGCTGTTCGTGATAATTCACAGGTTCTCCAAGAATTTCGGGAATAACCTGAGAACCTGCAGTTAATAATCGCAGTAATGATTTTCCAAGAAATAATTTCATATCACGCATTGGAGTATTGGGTGATAAAAAACCCAAACTGTCATTTGAATGAAATACCCACTCGTTCACAACACTGTAAAACATTTCGTAAAAATATTTTGTTTCCTATAAACGGAGCTCCAAAACAGCGACAACGCATTACAATATTTACGAGCGTCATAATAATATGACGCCAATAGCGTCATGGTGCATCATACCAGGTACATACTGTTACGTATAGTCACCCAACATAAACGTAGACAAGAAGGGTCACTCGGCGTCGGCACTTTGAAATGAGGACTACGAAGGTGAGCCGCCGTATTTCGAAAAACCGATTTGAGTAAACAATCCGTCGCGTACCGTCTCGTATACCATCATTCTACAAATGATTTTTGTAGAATTATTGCCTTTGTAAATAATAAATAAATTGAATGTGACTTCAAAACAATTAATTTTGGTTATTTCACTCGTCCTTTTTAAATTCCTCTCGATTTATCGTTACACTTACCCTGCTCAAAAATGTTAAGAACTGCCTAACCCACTGTAATCTTCCACGTCGGTTCACTTGTCTCTACAACTCGTTAATTATTTTACATTTATTACGAGATTATCACCCTTCCTTCATTATTCCGATTTAACCAAATTTGTACTTTTTATTAACAAGCGCGTCTGAGGATCGAAATAAACGCGAGGGAAATCGTTTTGCCAATAGAAATATTTTACTAACTTTGAAAACGTCTTTTTATTTCCAAAAAATACAATTACTCCGAAAAATGCAACTTTGTAAAAACGCGTACGCGTCACCCGCCATACTTTCTCGTCTGCTAGGTGCGTACGCCCTAGAGAACTTCTGCCGCGATGGACAGAGCCAATCGTTTGACGTCCTTACGTCTCCGACGTAATATACAATAGCGTACATACTATAGTCTACAAACCGCTACGTGCCATATTGTGTCCTATGTCAACAACTTATACAAAGACGCGGTATACGGTCGGCGGTACATTTCGTTTATGCCTTGATTAACACGCATTTGGTTGTGGCTTATGTATCTTACATCTAACAGTAGTTGCAAGACGGTGGGGATAGCGTGGGCTGATGCGGTACGCCCTGATTGGCTAGATGAGGATAACGGTGTAGATAGCGGGGACTGACTTGATGCGCCCTGATTAGCTAGAGGAGGAATGAAGGTGGAACGAAAGATGACGCTAGGTATTTTCCGAGTTCCATACCTAACGGGAAGGAGTATGACGCTAAGGATTTCCTGAATTCCGTACCTAACGGTTAAAGGTGCGGATACTCGTTTATGACCGTACGAATGGGTCAAGTTACCTTGAATGGTGAATTGATCCTTTATGTCTGTATGATACAGGTATTAGGTCTCTTGATCGGTTATCTATCGAACTCGTCACTCTCCCCTTTACAAACTGGCTTGGTATTCGACGTGTAGCGGTATCGATTAAAATATGTACTGCAGGAGACGGCTTATTCCAACCCATTCGGTAATTAACCTTTCCGAGAAAGGTGCGGGACTGCAAGCGCATTTGCAGCTTATGTTCGCTGAAATACATATACCACTTACCTGATGGGTAGATTAACCCTTAGATTAGTGAGGTGTTTAGCTCGCGATGATACTGAGCGGTGAGAGAATCGATATTCAGAGTTCCGACTATCGTTTGTCAGAACAGCCATAATAATTATTATAAATTAACACACACACGAAAGAATATTCAGTGTTCATTGACCTTAACGGAATTGAAGAAGTTTATAATTTGTTTGTTTTACTATTTTTCGTTATTTAATTTACCATTTTAATTTACTATTTTCCAGATTTACAAGATGGAGTTGCAAGAAATTCAATGTTATCAGTGCTGAGTGAAAGCTGTTTGAAACAAGGGAAAAGGTGGATATACCGAAGTTCGATCGTGTTGTCACTATTAAAAGAGAAAAAAGAGAGTCGCTGGTGTAGCTCTATCGAAATACAGCTGATAACAAAGGTCTGCGAAATTAAAGTTTTTGAAAAATACAAGAGAAGTTTTCGTTGACTTTTATGTCATTTGGTGTGCTGATTTCTAAAATGACATCCATTTTTTCCCATCTATTTAGGATTTTTTGTAAAATCGATATCGCTATTTTTGCTAGAATCCTATTTGAAAATTAATTACCTCGAACAATTTTGCATACTATCTGGCAACAGTGGTTTTTATATATTGAAATATGTATACGTAAAATAATCGATTCTTGGTGAGGCAAATTAATTTTTCAGCAACCGATTATTTTGTATAGGTTTAAATGGATAAAAACCACTGTTACCATATCGCAGGAGCCGCCTCTGGTCGAGAGGAAAATTGAATGTTCCCTTGGGTTTAAACTTAAATACATCAACTTATGGTGTAGTTTCTAGAGAAAAATCACCAACAGACTATTTTAATATGTTTTTATTAAGACAAGTTACATGAAATAGGTTATCGACAAAGAGTTTGAAAGTTAGAAATGTTCATAAAAATCCAAGTAAACTTGAATTTTTCAAGAAAACTTAATGTGATAGAAGTTTCTTATTATTTTTTTTTAAATCAACACCAAAAAATACATAAAGTTCAGTTGTCACTTCCCTTGTATTTTTTTCATCGCAGGCCTGTGTAATTCAATCACTCTCACTCCACATTTAGCTATATCTCTTCGACAAATGAATGCAATAAATGTGAGTACATGTGCAATTGGAGACATCTGTGCTGCAAGATGTCGTCTTGATAATGGATAATTCATGCTAATTATTGCTGTTTATATATCAGCTGACAAGGAACTTGATGATATTATCGAATTCATTCATCACGTGTTGTTATCATAGAAACCAGGTGGTGCAGCATTACATACTAACAATAAGAAAGGACTGAGGGACTCTACCAATGATACCGAGCGGTGACTCCAATGTCCAGTTCTGCAAACCTGAAAGTCAACCTATCATTGACTTTTCGGCTAGAGTATTCAATTTAAACATCAACAATAATGTGAATACTCCAACTACAAGGTCGGGTACAACAATTGATTGCTGTATTCTCTAGGAATCTAGAAAATATTAAATCCCAAACATTTGTGTCGTATTTTAGCTATCATAAGCCAATTGCCACTATGATAGACACTGATAATTCTACGGATACAGATTCATAAAACTGACGAACTAATTACCGTAATTGATTCACCTTTTTCTTAAATTGAATAACGAATTTCTTGTAAAATATATTTGAAAACATTCATTTTGAATTGGTTTTTCATTTAAGATCGTACCCTCATCCTTACTATTGGCAATTATTATTTCTTATTCAATAAAAAAATACTAATAAATTTATCTCTATCTATAACTCATAAGCAAGAAGTTTAAGTTTCACTTCTGTCGTGCGTGCACGTTGGCAGGCGGCAGCATATGCGTGTGCGCCCCCTTTTTGCAAAATCCTACTTGCAATTTAGCAATACGGTGTAGTTCACACAGCTATACTGCTTGTCTAGATGAACCATAATTTCCGCGCAATTTAGCAATATGGTATAGCTCACACAGCTATACTGCTTATCTAGATGAACCAGAATTGCCGTTCAATTTAGCGATACGGTACAGCTCACACAGCCATACTGCACGTCTGAATCCATCAGAATAAATAACTGGCTCAACAGTACAGCGCAGCTTGACACAAACACCATGATATTGTTACTTCAAACATATTAACTTAGACATACTCGTCTGGATGTCTTAAGAAAATTTCTGGTTGTGGCCACGGTGGCAAGAAATTCTGGTTAGTTCAGCCAGAATTATTGCTCAATTCCCTCAACATTTTTGTTCAGTGTAGACTCCACGCGCACTGTTTTTTCTCTCCATTCGAATAGTGACTGTTGAATATGTATTTTTAGATAATAATCCAAGGAAAAGATCAAAGCTATTGTAAAATTTATCTATGTAAAAGGAATGACCCACTCCCAACATTTCATTCATCAAATAATTTACAACTTTAGAAGCATGCCGCTTTCCCCCAGTCTAAAAACGAGGCCCCCTCGCCACAGTACCATCGATTCATCGATACATAAATCTTTTCCAGGATAGTAAATCTCAATAATTTTGTTGTTAAAATAATTAATAAGAGGGGTCTTATTTTAAATAGTCGATCATGAGGTTTTGGCTCATTAGGTTCCGGGTTTCTTGCAAAATGCAAGCAACGCAAAATTAATAAAACCTTTCCCTCGACATGTAATTGGAAAAGCACTTAAAATTAAAAAGTCTGTTAGTTTTCTAATAATCCTGAATCCTAGATAAGTGGATTGCTCCCATGTGAAAGTATAAACCAAGGAAAATCTTGAATTCGGGAACCGTGAGAGGTTTCCATTTGGAAATCCGAGAAAAACTTTTTTTCCCATAATAAAACACTTCTTCTGCATAAGCATTAGTTTCATCGACAACACTTGACAGAGTTTGACTGTGAATAATATTAGAAAGAAATCTACGGGATTATCTTAACATAATAAAAAAATATGCATTGCATAAAAAAATTAAATTTAATACATAGCACACTATAACACTATAATCTAGAATTTGTCAAAATTATACAAAAAGTATTACGTGGAACGGTACAAGTAGTCCACTATTTTTGGTAAACGCTATATCACGAAGATCAGGTGTATTTTCCCAGTTTATAGAAATACTTTCATTGTGTCTATAGCGGCTGCAGATTCGGGAGCTTGGCTAGGTTCGTCAGATAGATCGACAGTAGCATTTTCCTCTACTTCCTTGCTTTCTGCAATATCTTCATCCGAACTATGGTCATGTTCGGAACGACATGCTCATCAACGTCATGGTCGATGTATGTTGGGTCTTTTAGATAATCATTCGACTCGTAAAGCATTCGTTCTAGTTCTTCCTCGGTTACATAACGTTGAAAAGTTACTTTTGTGTTGCCTGTCTAGGTCGTTTGCTATCCGAAGGACCTAATTCACTCTCATCCATTGTAAATATGAGATTAACACAAACCACCTTCAGAAATGCAAATAATAACTTTAAGCTACGTGCTTACACACTTTCTTGACTATAGCTACGATGCTACCAACACGGTGCTTGATTGAATACTGAACGGTAATGGACGCACCATATGCGTCATGCGCACTGAGTCATAGAATGCACCAACGCACTGTATGCGTCATCAGCACTGAACGTGTTAACCGACCACTCTAGCTTAGAATTTATGCCTACCCTGATAAGAATATTTGTTTTATAAACTCTGAGAAATTCTAATAATAAATCTAAAAAGTTCAAATTTTGGCACTTATCAAATGAACTTAGAGAAATATCGAGAATTTAAGAAAATTAATTTGTTAATACAAAGTAAACAAACAATTAATTATTTAATTAATTTGAAAATGTATCTTTTAATTTCAATTTTTACCAGTACAATGGCATTTCTCTGGAAATCTTTTTCTCCGATCATTTCCGAGTTTTTAAAATATCTGTAAAAATAGAAAAAAAAGATTTTAAAAGATTCATCTCTCTCTTAGGTCGCGGCGAATTAACGACGGAAATCGGAACGATGGAAAGTGGTCGGAAAGGGGACTACTATGCGAAGGCTTACGATGAGCAAATGTACTCCCTTGGCAAACACAGACAATACCGGGCAGCCTGTTCGGTAGGGGCATTATTTGCAGACCGAGAAGTCACTAGCTCACTGAGAACCTATCGTTTACCCGCGTACGCGTGTCAACAAAAGATATTGGCAATCAATCGGTATATATAGCGATAAATAGTACGTCTCATTTAGAAGCCCGACGTCGTGTGCAGGTTAATGGAACTACCCGGTTTCCATTTCTCGTCAGTACTCGGAAATATTATAATTCCTACATTTTATTTTTTTCAAATTTTTACAGATATTTAAAAAACTCCGAAATGATCGAAGAAAAAGAAGATTTTCAGAGAAATGTTATTGTATTGGTAAACAATTGAAATTAAAAGAAATACATTTTTTAATTAATTCAATAATGAATTATTTGTTTACCTTTTATTAACAAATTTATTTTCTTAAATTCTCAATATTTCTCTGAGCTTATTTGATAAGTGCCAAAAAAAATTTGAACTTTTCAGATTTATCGTTAGAATTTCTCAGTTTATCAAAGAAATATTTTTATCAGGGCACACATACATTCTAAGCTAGAGTGCTCGGTTAAGATGTGTTAAAAAGGGAAAATAAATCTGAATGCAGAACATAAACTTGCACTATCTATTAAAAACCAGTTAAAGACAAGCAATTAAATTTTGCTTCCTAGAAATGAGCTATTGGCTGAGTTCATGATTTCTCGCAATATCACGAGAATGTACGGAGTGTAATGGTTAAGAGACTCGAAATGGGAGGAGCTTCGTTCTACGTCCACTGACCAATAGCATGACTGCTAGTGTCTCTTTATCTCATTCATCCATTGGCACATCTATCATTTTCTGTTAAGATTAGTTTTTCATTAAGGAGGTTTACCAGGTTTTAAAAAATGTAGAGAAATACTTGAAATTTTTATGCGAGACGTCCCTTGACACCATAAGTATATGCTAATTTTTTTTCAAAATTTTCATCCAGGTATACTAATTTTAGAAAATTCAATACAAACTTTGAATATTTAACATAGGCTCTTGTGGCGTGTGCGAACAATTTTGAACTTCTTTCGTTAAAACAAAGTAGAAAATGTAGAGGAAAAGTTTAAACACTATTCCAATGCTCGATTATATTTTTGGAACATCCTATGTAAATACCAGATTGTTTTACTACACCGTCTATTATCAATAACCAATATTGAAGTAGTGGATGTGATCGTTTTTCACAGTGAAGGGCTAAGTAGGGAAGAAACGTGGCAATGTTCAAATATGCGCGCGTAGAAAATTTTCTATGGGTGCACGCTTGCCATTGTTACTTTTGACTGACTATACCGGATCAGCTGATAGCAACCATGACACCTTTACGCTGCCAACCATCGGAAATTGAACCATGTTACTACGTTACTTCGAAAATACCTGATAATTAGTAAATTGAAAATAAAATATTTCAGTATTATCTACAACTTTAATTTATTTAATATTGTTATAACTAACTGAAAATATATAAAAGATTCAGTAATTTGCATCAATTTGTTTGTGTCTTTAAAATGGTTTATGAGGTTGGCAATTCTCAACTGTCCCTATGCTAAAGCACGGGGTTCGTCTCATGCCCCTCATCTCTCGAGGGGACCGTAGTGAACCTTCTTCATGTGGAAGATAACACTTCTTGTGTATTATATTCACTTCTCTCATAAGAGTCTACTTTAAGAAATGCTCAATATTTCAATACTTTCTCGAAATGATTGCCACTAAAATTCTTCAAATTTTATACGCGATTGTGCAATATATTGAACCATGCTACACGAAAAATGAATGGCTCGATATCACTTTTATTTCAACCTCGAACTTTAAGATCTCTACGTCGTAGGTAAATTTAATTCGTTTCTTCGAGGTTCAGTTATTCATGAGGTATCGCGTCGTATATACTAACGGCTCACCTTGCACAAGTTGGCTTCTATAGAAGTCCGTAGCGTCGAAAAATCTTGGAAGCGGGTCTCCACTGCGCTTCATGTTTGCCTGGCAAATAGGAGTATGCTGTCCGCACAAATTGGACGTATGGAGGAACGTACAACGAGCGTATATACCTATATACGACAGTAGATGCAGGCTGGACTGTAGATTGGGAAGTTGCACAAACGAAAGAAAGAATACTTTTGCTCGAGAGAAGGCATATATTTCTAACCCCTATGTTCTTCTTTCATATAACCATACGATAATATTTCGTTTAAACTTCGATTTTCCGTGTCATAAGCTTGGAATCGTACATAGAAGATGCGTGCGTGTAAGCAAAAGTATCGATTAACCACAGTAAATGTATAAGAGCTTCTCCGACGTACACGCCAGCTGAGTAATGTCCGTGAAGGACAGAGAATGCGGGACGGAGAGGCTTTTATGCCTTTGTTTGTTGTTGGTAGGTGTCTTCGTTCGCACTCGCACGTCTCCTATTAGTCCAGGACATTTAGCTTGAAAATCATGCAATCTTCTAAAAATCGAGCTCACCGAAATTTTTTTTTAAACTGCTTATTATGATGTACCAATATATGCCTGAAAGTTACGCCACCGACGCACTGGAGCTTCGTGACATATGAGAGGGCAAAGGTCGCGGATTTTGTTATCTTGCTTCCTATCGCTCCAACGTGGAAAATACCTATTACAAAAGTTGAAGATCTCAATTTTTAATTTTCGGGTCTATGATTCTGTACGATGTATGCAATACTCGTAACGAGGTGATATATTTCTTCAAAACTGAGCTAGGAACTGGAAATTCATGATTAGCGATAGAACGGACTCTTTTGACATCTTTCTATATCACGGAAAGTAACAAGTAATAGAGGTATTTGAGTCATCTAGTATAGTGTACTACTAGTTGAGACATCTTCTATCCGTAGAAGAAAAAACAAATAAAAAACGTTTCAATTTAAGAAAAAATACTGTATTAAAGAAGGAGAAAATCTTTTTATTTTGGTAGTTTTAAATAAAGTTAATCACACATAGTATGCATTTACAATGAATGAAATTGCATCAGGAACGAGATCGCCCCTTTATTTCTCTTCCCCATTCTGCGTCCCTGTATCGATGCAGCGAGAAAATAAAGGGATTATATGAAGAAAAAACTAAAGGCAGGATATGAAATGCGTATGAAAGCAATGCGAGACCTCAGGAACTAGCTTCACGTCGTAATTTCCATTTTTATTCTCTGAACATATTTCTCAGCCTTCGTAGGTGTATATGTATATGTATACGCAATAATAAAAAATACATTTCCCTCGCACGTCGTGTTTCTAATCGCTTAAATTATGTTTACTAATTTCTCTCTCTCTCTCTCTCTCTCTCTCTCTCTCTCTCTCTTGCTCGCATATCGTGTTTGCACATTGTTCTTCTTTAACGTCGCGAATTCTACGTCACCCTGTCTTTTTGTGACAGTACCACGATCTTTTTTTTTTTTTTTTTCATTTTTTTCGTCTATGCGTAGTACTTGTAGGCCTTTTGCGCGCACGCTGCGCATTTCGCGAAAAATTTCTCATCAAAATAATGCGATGACGAAAGGATTTTCGGGATAACATATCTCTCACGACTTTTCAAAATGTACAGATTTTCAAGATTGTCTAATTTAGCGCGTTTCACGGTCGACGATGAACATATGAAGGATGGTATCGTAGAACTATTTTAGTGTCAAGAAAATAATGTTATAGGCGAATTTTAAAAGGTTTTAATTTAAGGATCCCGTCGTAGTTAATGAAGCCATCATGTTTCACGACGTGTACTCTCACATGCAGAATCTATCTAGATAATGAATATCAGGTGGTGTTAGTGAGAATTTAAATCCATTCTTATATCCAACTGAAAATGAATTCACTGACGAATTATGGTGTTTCCGGTAAAGGAGACTATCAAATTATTACATGTGGTCTTTGTTTTTCAGGGTAAACTATTGTAGTCCTGTAATTAATAAGTTTTTCATTCTGGAGAATACTAGAGACTTTTGGTGAAGTTTCAGTTAAAGAAATACTTATTAAAAATCTGAAATCTCTGGTGTAAAGATTTGAAGGTTTCCTTTATTGAAAAAACCATGGTTCAACAGCGAAACATTCTTTATACGTAAATGAGAATGTATCTAAAATCGAAGAAAAGATATGACGGCTTCCATATAGTGAATCTATTTATGACAAGATCTTTAGTGGCTTTTGTTTTCGAATGAAAATGTCAATTTTTTCTGATAAGTTCTATCATAGTCTTTGGTTTAAAGTATGAATTACACGATAAAAAAAGATTTATGATTATATCTAATTCTATTTTACTACAAATTTCAAAAACAAATTTTTCTCAGTCCAACGTTTTGTTCAGCGTATCGATATCTTACTTTGAAAACCTCGTAAGTGCAATTTTTGACAAAAATGCCATTTATAGCTTACTGTGTGTTCAGATTTTAAACCTTAACGCGGTAAGCTATAAATGGCATTTTTGTCAAAAATTGCACTTATGAGTTTTTCAAAGTAAGGTATCGGTATATAATGCTAGATAATTTTGAGCATAATTAGCAGAAGCAAAATAGTGTTCAAAAACCTCGATAGTACAGAGAGTTTTACGATACTACCCTTCAAATATTTTCATATTGAGGGTGCCACTTTAGCCGGAGTCTGAGTGTTTGACCTACACCCTATCACACATGTCAACGACGTGACGCTACTCGACCGAGGGTTGTCGCTTCATGCCATATTTCGTACATCCCCTTCAAAACTGTAGTAACTCGAAGAAGGTAAATTTTACAGGAGAGCCAAAAGAAAATGTCAATACTGATTTTTGTCCTCATGGTGACTCAAATAAAGAAACTGAATTGGTGTCTTTATATATTGAAGGTACTTGAAGGCTTTTATTCATGCCATGGAAGAAATCCTACCTCCGAGCTTTTTGAAATGATTCTCGAGTTACTACAGTTTTCAAAACAAAGGGGAAACAAACAGTTTTCAAAGTACTTCAAGGGGATGTGCGATTTAAGGGTACCGACACACTACTGCCTGGTGTCAGGACCAACGTTACAGGCTACACCCGAGTACGGCCGTTACGTCATGTAATATCTGGAGGTAGCGTCACGCTATTCTGTAGCATCAGGACCGGTCACGTCGAGACGGTCGTGCAAATATGACATGACACGACGTGCCTTGGTCAAGTACCCGTGCACCAAAATGTTAGGGAAATCGGAGGGGCCCTACGTCATTTTCCCTCAATTTATTAGGGCTCTGTCAGGATGCCCGACAGGCGCATGATCGTGGCTGTAATGAGTTTACATTTCCTGTCCTACTAGGGTTCCGTAACACGGCCCTAAAAAGTTCCTAAAAGATTGCCCTAACGTTTCGCTCGAATTTCCTAGTAAGTCATGTTTGAGGAATTTTTAATATTTTTCTTATTTTCTGCTATATAAGTTATAAAATTACTCGACGTAGTATATATTATTAACACATACTAGACCATACCTACAAGGGCATATTTAGGGCGTTACAGATATTTTCTACGGAGGTGGTGGAAACATGTTTCCTTAAGCGCCTGATACGACAGTCTTGTCTGATTTTTTATGGGGCATTCTTACCGGTTCATATTAGTAAGGGATCCCTCATAAGAAAAAAAAAAATGATTACCAGTCCTCTGAAACTCTTTGTGAGTAGCTTCATTTTGCCGAGTCTGACAGCTTTTTTATCTGCGAAAAGTCTGATTTCCGCCGGGGTTTCGAGATATTAATTAACAAACATGTCAACATTATGAATTTTGTCGGACTGGACATACCCGACAGAGAACTCATCAGACAATGTTACCATCAAATTTTATAAATAATTATCTATCTTTGGCGAAAAAATCAGCTCGTTGGTAATTAGTTAACAAATTTTATCAATTTCGCATGTTCAGAGTGTCAGACTGGACATACCTGGCAGAAAACTTGTCGGGCAATGTTACTGTTTGATTTCATAAATATTTATCTTACTTCCGGCATAGAATCAGCTTGTTGGTCATCAATAAACAAAATTCATAAATTTTACATGATTATTTATTAATATCTCGATATCCCGGCGGAAACCAGACTTTTCGCAAATAACAAAGTTGGCAGACTCGGCAAAATGAAGCTGCTCATAAAGTTTCAGAGGAGTGGTAATCAATTTTTTTTTCTTATGAGGGATCCCTTACTATATTGTTAAGGCCTCGTTAGCTATCTTCCTTTTTCAAAATTTTTTTTCAGTATATTCTATCTTTACCCTACTAAGGCCATTCTAATGTTACGGCTACTACTAACATTTTTCTGCACGGGTAGCGGCATGTTGTTGGTTTGTAATCGGACGGCGTAGGCCACACACCGAGACACCCTGGCAAATGTGACACTGTATTTTCATTCCAACCAAAATCTAAAATTCTCCCTTATAGAAAGGCGCCATATGTAACTAAGACTTGATGAGTTTTGTCCTGTTTCGAAGCTCAAAGTATCTGATATTTATCCTATCTATAATAATTATTCTACATATTTACATGTACGCAATTCGATTATGTACTTTATTTATGTATTTTGTTTTACGCGAGTCGCGGAGTATTTCGTAATGGCAAATGCGAAGCGAATAACAAATAAATTGTAAGGCTATCGAGTCATAGTTATAGAAGTTTTTTCAAAGTTTTAACATCACTGCAGATTTCGGCTAGCATCTTTGATTTGACATCGAGCGGAAGCCCAATGTTAGAACATTCTTCGATACATCACGTTCAACTAATCCCTTATAAAAATAAACTATCTCGAGAACGCAATTATACTCATTTTATAAAAATGATAGCGCAGTTTTTCTATTCGTTGACTCTACCTATAGTCTCTCTCTCTGCAGGATCTTTTCACAGGATCTTCACGTCTCTCTTGGACATTTTAATTACTTTCCTGTCCATCTCCTTGATTCTTTTATAAATTCTTATCTACCTGTAATTAATTACATAAGGACGGGCAACTATAATATCGAATGAGGCAAATTATTATTAATTCCTACCAGTAACTTCTACAGTTCACTGTGTGTCGACTATACATGCATCTATATTTTACCTGATTATATTAAAAAACTGAAACTGATGTCATAATGAAAGAGAAATGCTTTCTTCATTCATTCAAACTTTCTTTGTCCTGCGGGCATTTCAATTTCCATTTCTTTTATATCCTTCGATATCAACATCGGTATTTGATGTTATATCACACACGCGTGCACAGTTTTATTTTCATCCATCGACGTTAATAAATAATTGAAATGAATTTTTATCAATGATAACACTTTGATTTTTCAAAACGCCACTGTCTTTGAAAGAATATTTAATTATACCATTAGGGAGAAGGTTTGTATTGGCTTACCTCCGTTATTACGCTGTTGAAGTTGATTACCTTTTTGTACAGCCGGTGACGTCATAGGTAAAGCAATACGTGAACTACGTAAAAGTTTTGAAAACATTCCCCAATTTTTAGTAGGCAATTTTTCCGAAAAGAAATGAGAAATACTTTTATCCAGGAATATCCATTTTAAAGATATTCTTTATTTTTTCCGTAACTTGTCCTAATATTCCTTAACATTTCAAAAAAATTCATTATGTACTCAGAACTTTAACGGTGCACATCGTTGCGCACGGAATTTCTATTTTCAGGCGATATTTTGAATCAGTGAAATTGAGAACAGAAAGTTATTATACGATACTTTATAGCGAGCATCAGAACTAATAACAGAAATGGCCCTGCTGATTTTTCTCGATTATAATGTCGGTTTTGTCTGATTCGACATTACATAATTTTGAAAATGAATTGCACTTATTCCGTTGCGAGAAAAAATTATACAATATGTCTTTCCTTGCACAATATTATGCATTTGTGAAGAGAATTCTCAGTTGAAACGTATAATAATCTGAAAAGTATAGGCCTTATTGAAAATAGATATGAAACAGCCATTCTCGACATGCATAGGTATTCTCGCAAAAGTCCCATTTTGTGGTGTCAGCGTCATCCTAGTGATTGCTTCATTTTGCTAAAGAGTTACATCTGCCGAGAAGCTCTAAAATATACTCGCGTTAACCGTAAAAGTATTAGATTGATACAATATATAAACGCATTCGAATGCATTCAAAAAATCGATTTTTGTACATTTCCTTCAAGTTTCAAGGCTTGGGGATACTGTATTAAAATTTGAAGTTGATGTTAAGAAAATGGAATGCATAGACCAAGTTAAGAAATGCATGGAAATGTGAATTGCGATTTTATAATTTAAATATATATATTTTAGGAAAAAATGTATAAATAACATACAATAAATACTATAAAGAATAGTCCCGAAAATGGCTTAATTTTTAGGCATTCCTAGGTAAATGTAACCCCTTAATAAAAACGTTCACATCAAATTTATAGGAATCCGTAGTTATTAACTGTATTTAGCGAATACTAAAAGAACGACGTGCGAGTTTTTCTCTTCTACCTCGGCCATGATTTTTCCGACGATAACAATAACAAATAAATATTCTTAATGACCGCTCGAATGGAGTTTCATTTCGACAGGCAGAATTCGTTTCTCGCGTGTCCGAGTACCTGCCGACGTACCGCACAGGAACCGATTTAGCTACAAACTTGTACATATACATACATGTTATATATATATACCTGTAATTATAGAAAATGGAACGAGGATGTCCCATATAGGCATATAATGATCGCTAAATTCATTATTTACAACGGTTGGAATTATTGCTCTGTAATGTACATTTTTACACTCCCCTCACCGATCCTCGATTGCCGAATGTGCGTGCGCGGGCGCACATTTGGAATCGCGAAGCGTTCTTCTAACAAGATAACCCGATTGGCAGCGGCATCGTCGTAGTACATCCGTGCTTCTAAAGGTTTTTAAACGTATTTACAGCGTCGATGCGTCTCCGACGGTGTCAATATAAATATAAATCACGTTGGTAGAGTGTGGTGCTCTCGAAGAAGCTACGCTATTCGTTGTAAGCTAATAGGAAAGAAAAGTGGGAAAGAACATCTCGCTTTCTCCTTTCGACAGGCTTTTCCAACATTTTTTCCCCTTTGCATTCATCTATTGCATTGCGGAAAATCTCGCTTTGTAGAACGAGAAATTGTTCGACTTATCGAAAAAAAGTGTAATGGTTAAACGGTTTCTTAACTTTCCTCTTCTCGAGTGTTATCCGCCCAGCTTGAAATGTTTTAAAAATATTCTATTGAATCGATGAAGCATTGCAGAAATATTTCATGGAATATTTCAGAGACGTTCCCTGGGATATTCCAACAGTATTTAGTACGGTATTTAATTCTTTACTTCCGCGTGATCGAGGATCTTCGGAACATTGTAGCAGATCAGATCCTTTTTGTACTACATAGATATCTGTGTAAAGCAGTTAGTTCAACGTGACACAAGCGATTGAGTCAGGGCATAGGAATTACCGTTTTGAACGTTGATACCCTCAAATGCATCGAGAACCGAAGGTCCATCTACGTGAAAGAGATTCATGATGTGAACTGAACCACTAATAATAACAATAGTTCCCCGTCATTTCACTCCTCGCAAGCCCCTTAAGGTGTTAGGTCCACTTGTCAGGGTTGGGAGAATCGACAAATTTTTTATTGCATATTCGTTAATAATAAGCCTTCAAGAATATGCTCACCAAATTTTATAATGATCAGAGCATTAGAACCGGAGTTATAAGCATTTATAGCGCGCCGCCTCGCCGCTCGGCCGCGCATCTCAAAACTTTAAACGCGATTATCTCAGAATCATGTTTCTCAAAAAACACCTTTGCAGTGGACATGATTACTCCAAATCTAGTACGTCGATCATCACCAAATTTTTTCCTGCTTGTTTATCATGATAATAGCTTGTGCTTGAACGAAGGATTTTCATTGTTTGTGGACAAATTTTTTTAGACCGAAAAAACCGAAAATTGAAGACCTTTAAAAATGTAACTTTTTGTAAAAAGTGCAGCCATTTTTCAAAAAATCATAATTTTGACAAATCCTTCGTTCAAGCACAAGCCAATACAATATACTAACCAAATCTTTTTCAAATTTTGATTTTGGATGAACTGTTTCCGGGTTATTATGTCCACCGCGCCACACTGATGCTCAAAACAAGGCACTTCCGGAAAACAGCTGCAGCTCCGCCATTTTGAAATCTTTTGTTATGAAAAAATTTGTACAAGTACTTGAAAACATGTACTAATCGACAGTATTAATTGTTTTCAAATAAATATTTATTATGCTGCCGAAAAAAAATGGAGAAAATCTCGTACATTCGCTTGCCACAAGTGGATCTAACCCCTTAAGGAATCATGCTTACTCATCAGCTTCTCTTTAAGAGGCGATAGGAGTAAGATACAGTATGCACACATATACACTGTTAGTGCCATCTATTTATCTCGTTGCAAAGCTCCACTATTATGGACATATGCCTAAAAAGTCATATGTAGATATTATCGTGATAAATAAGCGGGCGTGGACCGGAAAAATATTTTTGCATTGTATGAATCAATTAATAATACCTCGCGATCAATTTATCAGATATCCAAAATTGAAAGTTTTACCCGTGACCTACTAAACCGAACGGCAGTGAGGTCACGTGGTCTTGAATAGCCTTCACGTAAATAAACATTTGTTTCTCTTAAGTCACATGTTCCTGTCAGCCGTACATATACGGGGTGTTAAATTCTACCACGCGCTAATTATGATACAGGCATGAATAACGTGAACAGAACTTGAAAACTGAAAGAGAAATTCGCAAGAGATATTTTCAATCATACACAGCTGTACACACGTATGTCACTAATTATACTGTTGCATTGAAGTTGTGAAGTGTTTGTGAAGCGATGAAACGAGGTTCGAGGTATGACCGATGGATGACACTAGCAGTGTATTTGCGTACACCCATAGACATATTTATTTTAGTCCTGTTGCCTTTTAAAAAATATATCTGTGTTGTTTGGGACACATATGATAACTCCAAAAATGTTTGATCTCAATATGATATGTGCCATTATTACTAACATTAAAAACTAATTTAAGTTTTATGTATCATCTTTAAAAACACTTAAACTAAAAATGTATTAACGTCAATGTTTGGTTTTGATAACAATTTTGCTTGATTTACATGGTCCAGTTGAACATTTAAATGCGTTTACTGAGAAATTAGTGTTATCATAATATGTGATCCAAACACTACAGATATATACATATGTAGCTCTGAAAATTACCTTTTAAGAGCACTTAGGAATGCGCTGCAAAAATGAATTTGGTAAAATGAAAAAAAACCTTTAATAAGTGAAAGTAATGATATTTATGTTTAACTATTAGAGGACGGGGGTGGTCCCTTTAGATCGACGCACGTCAGCGTCTCCAAGCTACTCCAATGGACTTCAAGTAGCCTTCAAGCATCATTTGTACCCTTCTCCTTCTTCTAACTCCACGCATGACGTCATAATATTTTACGCATGCGCACCGTGTGATCGGCTTGCCCTCTACATAACAGAATCAGATTTTGTGAACTAATCGAATTATCAAATTCCCTATCTGTAGTTCCTATGCCTGGAGTTTTTAAACAAGCGGCCGCGCGCGCACGTATATCTACATAAAACGAAAGGCCCAAATGCCATCTCGCGGCGATTTACGAGAGAGATGGCACAGAAATATTCCTGAAATGTTCTATGAGCATTTCATGAAACCTTATAACAAAATACTTAAAAAATATTCTCTAAATATTTCGAAATATTACAATGAATAATATTCCATGAAAATATTTCATGGAATATTATATAGAAATCCTTCGAAATATATTTCCGAATAATTTTTGCAATATTTCACTCATGAAATATTTCAAGCATGTAATAAACCAACGCTCAGGTCTCTCACCATAGTGGGCTTTTAAGAGGTTACATTGAAAGCTTCTGTTCTCCTATAGATGGCTCTAACTACTCACTACATAAGCGTTAGCGACTAATACTTCTCACTCAAAATTATAGACATTTCTCATTAAGATTCAGTCATTAAACTATCATTTTTGGTTAATATAAACCTATGCCTATAACCAAAGAAAATGGAATGCGACAAATTGTTTTTTCGATGTGTACTTCTACACTACTTTGATTGTTTAAAAAGTGCAGCTGCAGCTCATCAATTACTTGTGCAAACTTATGCTGATTCTGCTCCACTAGAAACAGTATATAAAGACTGGTTTCGTCGCTTCAAAAGTGGAAACTGTGATGTTCACAATAAACAGCGGTCAGTTCAAACAAAGAAGTCCGAAGATGAACAACTGCAAGCTCTACTGGAAGAAAACCCTACTGAAACGCTCAAAGAATTGGCTCAACAGCTTGAAGTCGATATGAATCTATAATTTTACGATGTCAACATGCCATGGGAAATATTGCAAAAAAGGAAAGTGGTTGCCACATGAATTGACTGAAAATACCATTGCTGAGCGTCCGAACATCTCGACTTCTTTGCTTGCAGAGCATAAAAAGAAAAGTTTTTTATGGCGTATCGTAACCGGTGATGAAAAATGGATCTATTTCGACAACCCGAAACGCAAACAATCATGGGTTGACCATCAACCATCAACCAACTGGTCAACCATCAACGTCGATACCGAAACGAAACATCCACGGTCACAAAACAATGCTTTCAATTTGGTGGGATATGGAAGGTGTCGTTTATTATGAGCTGTTGAAACCGAATCAAACAATTACTACCGAACGTTATCAACAATAATTGAAGCGTTTAAATGATAATTTAATGCAAAAACGACCATCAATTGCATGATATCGCCGAAAAGTGATTCTTCTTCATGACAACGCTCGGCCTCATGTTGCTTGAGCCGTGAAAGAAACATTGATAGAGCTTGAACGAGAAGTTTTCCCGCACCCAGCATATTTTCCAGACCTGGCCCCGAGTGACTATTATTTATTTAGATCGATGCAACACGACTTGGAAGATATACACTTCCATAATTACCAAGAAGTCAAAAATTGGGTTGCTCAGTGGATTAGCTCAAAAAGTAGACAATTCTTTCGTCGCGGAATTCAACTTCTGCCAGAAAAGTGGGAAAAACTTATAGCTTCCGAAGGCAAATACTTCGATTGAGGTATTCACACACTTTACTACGACATAATGATTTTGAAAAAAAGAAAAAAACAGCGGCTTTCAATGCAACCCCCTAATAAAATATCGCAAAAACTACCACATAATTGCTTTCTAGGCTGTTCGTTGTAACCGAACACTTTTTCTAAAAATTGAATCTCCTGCGTTTCCCGCTCGACGAGTTTCAACCAATTTCTCGTTAATGCAATAACTTTCATTGAAGGTGTATATATGTGTCTCGATAGACTATGTGCACGGTGACGTGAAACGCTACCAATGTGGCAGCAGAGTACGTTATTCACCCATGTGTTATTCCGCCCCCTTCCTCCTCCACCCTTCATCTTTTTAGATTATAATGGGAAAAAAATTCGAGGGAAATTATATTCGCATCGCACACATGCAGCGATACGATATTATCTGTTGAAAGATGAGAAATAAACACGGCGTACAAAACTGCTCTACTTTAAAAAGAACATGACTTAAAGAATAAGAACACATTTTTCTTGCACTCTTTTCCGTTCTAAGCACGAGTGAATAGTACCGAAAATCGCCGCTATGGATGCTCGCTGGCAATTCTATCCTGACATTTCCTTACATCGCGCACAGTCCGTAAATATCTGCAGTTTCTTCCCACATTTCTTCCATTATTCATAACAGTAATTTTTTACACGAAGCGTAAATGTCGCGCTTTGACCGTATTTCGCAGTTGATTGGCCTTTACCAAAATTCCTTAGAGTTTCAGACGCAGCTCGCGCGCGCGCGCGGGGAGCCATTTAATATCTCGAAAACCCGGAGTTTTCAAGGATTTTATTCGTCCATGAAATCTACGCTACGGCCCGCGACAAACCCCCGCAGCTCCCCCGTGGGCCGTTGACGAGAGGAAAGCCCTCTCTTTGGGCTTCTTATTTCTCCTTAAGGATCTCAGAAACTTCTCCCGTTCGTGGCCGTGGGTGTCGTCCTCGAACTTGTCTCCAATTTCTCGAGCGTTTCCCGCTACACGAACTGCGATGGTGTCTTCCAGCATCCGGAACAGCAGGGCAGCGCGCTCTGCAGGGTATCCTTGAAAGCTTCGCGGAAGTCGCGGTTGAAGTAAGCGTAAATCAGGGGATTCAGGGCGCTGTTGAAGTAGCCTATCCAGAAGAGGATGGAGACTACCGCGTCAGGACTCTTACAGGCATCTCCGCAAAGGGACGTTGTCAAATACCTGGAAAAATAGAGGAGTGGGGAGTTACAAATCGTTTCTTTACAAATTTGTAAAGAGAAAACCTCGTAGGTGCAAAATTTTCGAGCATGTTAAGGAGTCTTTGCAGTCAGTGGAGAGCATTCTAATTTATAGTTTTTTGTGGAGCCAGCTTTTCTCCAATCGCAAGATTCCTATACAGTTTCACATTTATCTGACCAATGACGTTTACGGAAAATTATCACTACATTTGATATTTCCATTCGCTTTCTCTCTACAATTATTCGCTTTCGTATAGTGAAAAATTTTTCCCCGAAATCTATGTATCATTCTACCTTTCCCGAAATAAAAATAAATCCGTAAAATCTTGATTATAAGAAAATAACAATTGCGAACAAACATGGCATCTGTCATGTACCGCATCATCAGCTAGTACCTAGAGATAGATAGATATATTTATTTTTCAGCCCAGCGGTCATGAAATGGACTTGGTTAGGTATCCTAATACAAAATTTTTGCTAACAAAACACTCACACTTCGTACATCACACTCCATACCCTTGTATTATTTGTTTCCTTCTCCTTCCTTGCTTTTCCCATCTTTCTTAACCACTCTACCTCTTCCCCGGTTCCTGAACTGAATAATACTTGACCAACCCCCACTTCTCCTAGTTTTAGCCTCCGCAATGCATCACTATATGCTCTAGGAACCCATCTTCCTCTCCGTATATTACACATCTCTTATTTTCTCTCCGCATCCAGTGTTTTCACATCTCATCTAAATTCCCGCATCTTGCTCTCGCAATCAATTTCTGGCTTCCATTCTTTCCTCTATTTAACAGATACCCAGGCAGATCATCCATTACTTTCTCCTTAAGGGGGGGGGGGGGGGGGTTTCGTTAATTGAGTTAAGAAAAGAGCCTTTTTCAATGATTTTTTAAAAAGATGTAAGTAATGTATTTTAAATTAGCTAATGACAGTATTATAGTATATCATTTAAAGAACATTTTGTGAAATTCTCAGTGAAAAATATAGAAAACTAAGCCGTTGATAGCGAATCTCCGGAGACGTCTCGAAGAAAACATATTTTGCGGTGACGGTCGTTTCTCGGTACTCGATCATCTGAAATCAAAAAATCAAATTGTTTTTGTTACTTTATGAGTTACCCCAGGTAACCCTGTCAAGTTTTTTCTTTTTTTACTGATTTGTCAAGTTTTGGTAACACTAGAAAGCGAAAAACGCGATTTTCGCTTAAAAATCGGTCAAATTGTTATTGGAAAACAAAAAGTAACAACAAATTTTTAAAAAACTCGACAGGGTTACCTCATGAATTATACAGAGAAGTAATGTACAAATTTTGGAGAGGATCGGTACAGTGGATATGAAATAACAGCCTCCACCGGCTTTGAAAACGTGAAGTATGGGAAAATCGATTTAAAGTTTAAAACAGTAGACAAAATCAGAATTTTTCTCTTTTTCTCGCTGTATACTTACACAGAATCGTCGATGCCAGGTCCGTAGAGTGAAGCACTTTCATTTAGGATGTCCAAGGCATCTTTTTGCTCTTGTCTTCGGCGAACTCGACCTTCTTTGGTTTCCTTTTCAGCTTCTTCATCCGCTCGGCTTATGCGTAAGTTGTCAACTGAGCGCGCCCATGCGTGAGCGCTTGGTCCAGATTTGATTTGCATCTCTTCCATCATAATTAGCAGAGCAAAACATCCTTCATTAAATGTACAAGCTGCTACATTCGCTGCAATTTCGACTAAAACCACGGTACCACTCAGTGATTTCG
This sequence comes from Xiphydria camelus, assembly GCA_963678675.1. Classification (NCBI taxonomy): domain Eukaryota; kingdom Metazoa; phylum Arthropoda; class Insecta; order Hymenoptera; family Xiphydriidae; genus Xiphydria; species Xiphydria camelus. The sequence goes on from OY783194.1 coordinate 4,464,981, forward strand.
GCGAAATTTTCCAGATTAGTTGGTTCAAACTTTCATTGTTATTCTGGGTAAATCCGCCGAGACATCGCTGCAAAAGAGCATCCTTGCTTAAGTCCTCGTAGATAGGTTTGATAGCACTGAGAACATCACTAGGAAGTGCAGTATAACTGTGTTTGAATGTCCTCAATTCATTTGCTGCTGCAGCTTTCTGCCATTCGCACCAAGAGTCGTTGATTTCAATCGCTATATCTACCTAAGTTTTGCTCCAAATGCTCTAAAAATTTAGTACAACATTCTTCAGATGCTGTACATTCATCAAATGAAATAAAAAAAAATGAAAAAAAAAATAGTTTACAAACAGTACCCCCCCCCCCCCCCCCTAAACCTTTCGCAGTTACGCGCATCATCAGCTAGTAGTATTTTTAATATTTTTCAATCTCATCACCATTACATAGCGATTATGATTTCGAGAAATAATTTTTACGAACTTATACCTACATGAAAAGAGTGCATTAATTTCTTAATTCTTGATTTAATTAAAGAAAGAGCGGAAACAAATTTTAGTTTATTTAAGTTCCCCAATTTAATTCAGATATAAGGCGATGCTAGCTGTATGTTTGTCCCTTCGTTAAAATGCGTCAATACTCCGATTTCCTTATGAAGCCGCCATGTTTTCCCTATTTTTTCTAAGTTCTCTTATTCCGAAATAAAGAATATTCCACTTGTTTTTTTCCACAAAGAAGACTTTCGAATTGATATATACGTGATCGCAGTTTTCTATAAATTTAATGTGTGTTCTTCTAATTAAAATATACTACCACAAAAATACAATCTTTAAAATCTAAGATAACATGTAATAATTCAAAGGCCTCTTTTATCGGAAAATCCGTGATTCATAAGTAAAATATTCTTTATTTCGGAATGGGAGGACTTAGAAAATCTAGCGAAAAATATGGCAACTTCATAGGGAAATTAGAGGGAATTAACCTAGAAAGACATTAAGGTAAGTATACTGACCGCGAGTAATACCTAGTTATTACAGGAGACTCTCAGTTAATGAAAAATAACAGCTATCTGGGTAACCAACATATTAAAATTTTCCACTCATTTTCTGTAAATGTAATATAATAACGTTGTGTTATAATATATACTGTCCAAATAATATAACGACATTATAATAATATTCATATCATTTATATGATTGATTGTGAGTAGGAAATTCTTGGAGATATATTATAAAATTTCTTATTCACTTATGTAATAGTAATATAACAATGCTGTCATTTTCTACTCTTATGTTAAATGTTATGTTATGTCCTATGTGTCATGTATGGTGTTTACCTGTTATACAGGTTGGTTCATCAGAAATAGGCCACCTGAATATCTTTTTTAATATTGGAAAAATGGAAAAATTGTTGAGAAAAAACTTGAAGGGTTTCAAGGAGCAAATATGACGCGTGAAAGATTTTTTAACTGAAGTTATTTTTGCAGGTTTTCATGGTCATCGATATTTTTAAAAATCAAACTAAGTATTTTTTATTACATACATGATTAAGAAGCTATTCAAGACGAATCCATCAATGTAGATACTTTTATTACTTTAATTGCAAATTGGACATTTATTGCGTTGTTTACAGTAAGTATTTAAAATTGTGGCTTTTTGGATATCGATATATTAATGCCGGACAATATGATTGTCGTGGCGATATTCTGCGCATTGTTTATCAACACATTATCTACAAAGACACTACTTGTCTATACTCACAATCTATCCTGTGTATTATTCTTTCAGTTTATCGATAAATATTTCAAAGCGTTATGCAAAGGAAGAAAGAATTGTTTAATTTACACATAATTAGAGCCTTCACTGCAATTACTACAGATATTTTTAAAAAAGTATGACAGTAAGTATATTATTATAAGTCTTAGAAAATGTATCGCTACTTAAAAGACAATTATTTTGAACATTCACTGTAAATCATGCAAAGAGTTTCGAATTTGCGAATAAAATGATCAATGTACCTACATCGATGGATTGGTCTTGAATTTCTTTTTAATCCGGTGTAATGAAAGATCCATCGTTTCATTAAAAAAAAATATAGATGACTTCGAAAACTCTGCCAAAAGCAACCTTTGCGAAAAAATCGTTCATGCGTCCTGTGTGCCCCTTGAAACACTTTACATTTCCTTTCAACTATTTTTCCGTTCTTTCAACATTAAAGGAGACATTAGATGGCCTGTTTCTGGTAAACCATTTTGTATACGCTCAGCAAAAGAATATAAGGATTACTCAATTGCTAGGTTAATATTGCTATTTGCACACTTCTTAACAATGTAGTTATACTTGAGTGACATTTAGAACTGTCTCACGCATTATACCGGCGGAGCAAATTACTGCTGCCAGGTCAGACCGTGGAGAGAGATGTAGGTACGGGTAAAATTTACATTTAGATGGGAGCCCTTTGGGAGTTCTGTGGTGGATATGGATGTTGGATGCAAGTTTGAATCTTGTCGCTTACGACATTGATTGGATTATAAAATATAAACGCGTATTTTAGTAAATTGCAACGTGTTCAATTAACATATGTAGGTACTCGAACAGCTTGTGTGTGTGTGTTATATGTATATATATGCTACACGCACGATGCAGCACTTGCGTATCGGGACTTTCAGTTGCTACGTAATGTGGATCGCGCGTAGCTACACATTTAACTAGACGTCGTTGCACTTGCATACGTTATAGGCACACATCGGACCTGCGTGAATTAGCGAAACGTGCACTGAAACTCGCGGCGGCGGTTGCATGTTAATTAAAACTTATTACCCGAGAGACCAGCACATTAACGAGGCCTGTCGAAAGTTTGTGCTACGCTGGAAAAGAGAATGCGTGGTCTCTTTGGAGCATAAAAACGAATCAACCCGAGGTCATTAGTCTGAACGTGAACGGCGCGAATAAATATTATAAATTTTGATCATTATATCAGGCAGTGAAGAATAAGTCAAATTTCGATGAATTGTACAGATTGGATCAGAAACGCTGTCCTAAAAGTAGATAGAAATAAAAATAGAAAGGAATCATTTGATACGATTGGCACTTTTCGGAAAATTAAAGAAATAATAAAAAAGGTGACTCAGCCCCTTTTCCTGCGGTAAGTCTGAGAAACAAGTTCCGGCCTTTTTTATGGATCTTCAATGTTAAATTCCGAGTAGATGAACATTATTTGTATCGAAGTGGCTCCAGGAGTTTCGGAATTTTTCTGCATTTTTGGCAATAGGAGAAGTCATCCCTGCTCGGAGAATAAAGATGGAATTTTTTTATTACATTTTTTTTTTTTTCGAAATCAGCGTTGTCGATTTGCCTTAAAAGCGAGCTTTCGGAGTTCTCATTCATTTTGTATTCAATAGGGGTAGTTGCCCCTACTCAGAGGATACAATTACGAATTTGTAAGAGTTGTCAATGGTATCAGTGTGGTCGAAAACTCCTGAAGTGACTTCGATACGAGTAATACCAAATAATTTTCATCCACTTGGAATTTTCCGCGTAAAAAAAGTATGGCTAAGGTTTGGCGAAAGTCTGAGAAAAGTTGAACCAAAAAAGTATGGCTACGGATCGTATCCCAGGTTTTTAGCCAGACATTTTTTTCACATCGGCTGAAAAGAAAATTTACTCGACTTATATATATATATATATATATATATATATATATACCTACCTTTTTTATTTAATTCTGTTGTATAAGTTCTTCAATATAAAGCTAAAATGATTTGTTCGGTACTAGAATACAGTTCATTAAAGAGTTTAATAAAATAGTATATTGAAATAATATTAACCGACAAAAACAGACGTCGATTACAGCATAACCTCGTACAGACAACTGAACTCTAATTGAAGATGGCATCGTTTACCGGCTGAAAGTCTGAAATGATCTGTAGCCATACATTTTTGGTTCAACTATTCCCAGACTTCCGCCATACTTTAGCCATACTTTTTTTACGCAGTTTAACATTGGAGCTCCATAAGGCCGGACTTCTCATTCCTCAGACTTACTGTCTGAAACGGCTGAATCACATTTTTTATCACTGCTACCGATGCTTGCTCAAAGTCTACTTACATCCCTCTTCAAATTTTTTGAGAAGTTCCAATTATATCTAATGGTTCCTTCCTATTTTTATTTCAATCTACTTTTAGGGCAGCATTTCTGGTCCAGTCTGTATATATCAGTAATCTCTTACGCAGGTTCGATCTTTAAGAATATTTGAAAGAACCATGGGGAGATATTTTGCGATCATCAGTTTCTGCAAAAGAGTTATCGATATCTTAGACACTTATACAGCTCCTACGTTCTTTGTCCTCGTTTCGAGTGCGAGTGAGAATGCCTACCGCATCAAGGATCAACGGAAGCAGCTTGACACACCTTCGACTTTTCTACAAACTTGTCTTTGATTCTACAACATTTAATCCTTCGAAACTTGGTTTATTGAGTGTCGGACCAATATTGGGTGTCGATAAACGGCCTGACATATATTGGTCCAACCATGGTAAATATTAGGTACAACATTCAGCCAGTAATGGTATGAAAATCTGCCATTCACATATATATATATATATGATATGAATTTACCGAGCTATAACCCAATCATAAATTCGTAATACTGAATTAGCTCAAAATATCAGTTTTTAATAAAATATATAAAGGATGAAACAGAATATCTTCAAAACACGTAGCATGTGATATCTAAATTATTGCTCCTCTTGATTGCAATTATTTCTTATTTGCGTCATTTAAAAAAGTAATTATTAATAGTTTGAAAATAATCACACTGGCGCAATCCTTAATTATTTCAAACAAAACACTAGAACTGTTGTTTATAGTCAAAAAATCAGATGCAATACAGCAGAATCGAAACATCCATTTCTTTATACAGGGTGTAAAAAAAGTCCCGAGACGGCCGAATATTTTGAAAAATACGCACCGCATAGAAAAACAAAAATACACGTATTCAATAGTTTTAAAAGTTCTATCCAGCCAAATCAAACTCGACCCCCCTGTACATGCATTATTTGATGAGCTTGGCGTTTTAGCGACTAGACTTTGGAAAAGGCAGTTGAACGTTATTATGTACCGAACGATGCAGTTGAACAGTTAGTACATAAAGACATACACAAATGATCGCTATAATCGCTCTAAATATTTTTATAGCAGATGGTTGGTATTAAAAAATGTTCTTTAATGGTAGAAGATTGTCAATTGTTCATTCCTTCGACCAAAGTTATATCCTAATTAAGTATTGGTTAACAATTGTAGCCCCAAGTACAGCCAATTATCTATTCCAATTATATAAAAATTAATGGGCGTCCGGATATCCACCAGAGATTATCCAACACTAAAAGGGCCAGTTCTAGGCCCATGATTAGTAACTATAGATTGGTCAAGTATTGGCCCTATTGTAATGACTGGCTTTCTTGTATACTAAGAAAAGTAATTCATCGATCCAAGTAACCGTCGACACGAATAGTGCTAAGGACATATTTATTTAATACAAGAGTATGTTCACTGACTTGAACGAATCTACACCTGATTCGCGCTTGATTCGAATAGCATATACTTGATTTAACGACAATATAATATTTGATGTAAATAAATATGTTCTTGGCACTATTCGTGTCGACGGTTATTTGGTCGAGAGTAAATTATTTTTCTCATTTTACGGGATTATCAGCATTTTCCCCGAAAATAAGGAACCTTTGTTTACTTATTCTACGTAAATATTTGAACTGGTTAAGGACTAACCTCCCTCATAGAATGGCCCAATAACTCCATCCCGCCTACTCGCATTAGCCACTTCGCTTTCAGTCTCGTAAAAAGTTGATAGAAAATCATTACCGATGAAACGGCAAACTGCTTTATCGCCATTTCCCACTTTCAAGGTGCCCTCAAGTTTTGCCCCTGAGGCCCGCGCTCTCGAACGCAAGGTGAACTCTGGAGGCAAACCTCACTTACAGTCCTCTATAAATAAAGTATGAGCCGCACGCGGCTCGCCCTGAGCTCTCACCACGAACCCCGAGCATTCTCGGATTGAGGCTTCGTCGATCGAAGACCTCGATATTGCATGCACGTTGGTTCTGAAACTGCTAGGTAGGCGTTTACTTCCTCAAATCTATATAGCCTAGTCGATATTCGTGGTTCTCTCATTTCGCGGATCTCCGCGCGAAGCGATCGCGCGTGCTGGAATTCCCTCGGGGCGAATACGCGGATCGATGCATCGGAAATTTTGGCGCGAAAGCTCGCGCTCTGTTTACCCGCGAGTAACGTATCCATTTTGGAAACCGCTTTCTCTCGGTAATCATATTTACTGTATATATGTATTATACGCGGGGAAACGCGGGAAAAAAGTGTCGGTATATTTACGAAACGAACAGATAAGAATAGCTCGAAGAATGGATGGCAGCTTACCACAAGAAAAATGGCAACCAGCAGAGGAGAAAAGCGCCCATGATGATCCCCAGCGTCCTGGCGGCCTTGTGCTCGGCCCTCCAACTCTTGGTTTGTTGTCGTATCGTCGTTCCTGAAATGCAAAAAAAAGACGGGTCATTGCATACGAGGTATTATACACTCCATAATCGTGAAAAGGTAAACAACATATCAGGATATCCTTTACTGAAACTTCAGCAACGAAAAAATACGTGAAAATTCATTGAAATTTATACTTGTAACTCGTACTAATAAAATCTTATCACAGTATGATAATTTGTGATTAGTAGTTCACATAAATGTTATTTTATTGTATTTTCTTCGTACTCGTGCTTTACCAATTTTAACACGTTGCCTGCCAACGTGTCATGACTGTTTTGGTCATACCAAAAAGTGTTTGTATTTTTTCTACGCACTATACAGGGCGCAAATGAAAGTGTTATTCAGTTTTAAGGCATATTGGTATCATTTTTTATGTATACACCACTACCACACCACTGGGTCATTCCATACCAAATCGGACACTTTTTGGAGTAACATTTCGGATTTTGCTCAAATTGGGATATATTGTAGTCTTTGTCGATGTTTAACCGTATCCCGAAGGATTTTTCAAAATTTTGAAAATTGTTGATTTTACAGCCACTTGAAGAATAACGCTGCTTTTTTTTCATTAAATTATAATTATCAAACCGGTGGTCGGCTGAGAATAATCTTTTGGATACTAAAAGTGAAAGAGTTGAAAAACCAGAGAAAAATTGCATCGATCAAAAAAAAAATTTTTTTAATAATTTTATTTGCACTTGATTTAAACAAATGACGTATTTTCATAGCTGGCCACTTTAAAGTTGACGACACAAAAATTAATTAAAGTTGATGCCGCGTCGGAATTGGCACGTCGGCCCCGCCGCTAGCCACCGGTCGGTGGGTTCGACTGGCTTGGCGACACGCTAGCGGCGGGGCCGACGCGGCGAGGCCGACGCGGCGCCAACTTCAATTAATTTTTGTGTCGTCAATTTTAAAGTGTCGTTATTTTTGTTTATTTGTCGTTAAATAGAGGATATCAAAGTATATGCTTGCTTTTTTTCAGATTTTTAAAAAGTGGCCAGCTACGAAAATACGTCATTTGTTTAAATCAATTGCAAATAAAATTATTAAAAAAATTTTTTTTTTAATCGATGCAATTTTTTTCTGGTTTTTCAACTCTTTCACTTTTAGTATCCAAAAGATTATTCTCAGCCGACAACCGGTTTGATAATTATAATTTAATGAAAAAAAAGCAGCGTTATTCTTCAAGTGGCTGTAAAATCAACAATTTTCAAAATTTTGAAAAATCCTTCGAGATACGGTTAAACATCGACAAAGACTACAATATATCCAAATTTGAGCAAAATCCGAAATGTTACTCCAAATAGTGTCCGATTTGGTATGGAATGACCCCACTACGCTACTTCGGTCATGCCTTATGAAGAATATCATCAGGTTTTCGACCGACGCACAGTGCGGCGAGTCAATGGGAAATAGGGAAAAAACTCAAAATTCAACTATAATGAAGTTTTAGTGATAGAATTTTGTTTAATTTTAATTTAATTGTATATTGAAATATATTTCGTCAAATAAGTAAAATAATACCACATTATTTAAACTTTTCAGGTTGCGTTATTACCAATATGACACTCAACTAAAAGAATATTTTTTGAACTAAATATTGCATTTCTGCGCAAGATATATACTTACAATTAATAAAAAATTAAATTTTATGAACATTTAGCAGTAAATATTCTGAGTCATCAATCGCACGAATTTTCACTACAAAGAAGGTAGCTTTCAATATCATCCTCGAACACTTTTGTTCGTCTGCGTACAATTTTCCTGTTCATGGAAATACAAGGGTCAGACATCAACAATAGGTTGTTTATCACGTCTTGACAATTATTTAATCTTGAGGACTTTCTAGCGTGATTTAATCTAGTGCGTCGAAAAACTTTATGCGTAGCTTCGAGAGCTTCCTCAGATAATTGTCCAGTTGGTATTTCAAAATATTTCATGATTTCAATTTGTCGACAAATTATTTTAAAATTTATTTGGACAATAAACTTTTGCAAATATCTCGAAACTGTAAGAAATGCGACAAAACGGAGAAAATGTTCGGCCCTCGGGCGAGGAAGATGTTCAACTTTTAGCAGTAACCACATTAACAAATAAAGCTGAACAATAATTTGTTTAAATAATAAACTTATGCAAATATCTCGAAATGATAAGAGATACGACGGAATAGAAAAAATATTGAGGTTTCAAAGGGGGTCAAACTTTAAATTATATTAATTTTACCGTAGAAAGCGAATTGATCATTTGTTTAAACAATAAACTTATGCACATATCTGGGAGAAATGATGAGAGATACGAGGAAGCGTGTAAAATCTTAAAACGGTACGTAGGAATTCGAATCCGAAGCCGCGATTTTATTACCGAATAATACGAGCCTCGATAGAGGCACGCGGCAAGGATTAAAAAATGCTGTATATCAAAAGGTGGCAGGTACTGGCAGCTAAATTGTACATAGGCTAATAAAGGATATTATACTCCGTACGTTACAATAACAATTTGCTCGACACCACGCGACACTTGTTAGAAAAATCTTCTGAAGGTAAACAACTTTCACAGAGTTAGAGTAAAATGGGACCTCACTCAAAAGAGCGATTAAAACAATAACAACCGATAAGAGTAACAAGTAATAGGTCGAAAACATAGTATTAACCCTAGTGAACAAGATCGACGCCAAAAAACCGATGTTTTTACGGCAAATTCACATTTTGCATGAAATCGAAATCTCCACGTCGCAAACCTACTCTGTGCGTCACGTAGACTGCGCAAACAAGCTGATATTCGGAGCGGTGCTGCACAGGTGCCGGTGGAATTTTTCATAAACAAGCTTTAGTTTCTTGTTCAGGGGTTCTTTCTTTTGACCTACGTGTATTTTAAAACCGCTTTTGTGTACAACTTCATTTTTTGGGTTTTTTCCCTTGGTCGCCGCACTGTGCGACGGCGTGCTAGGAATGAAAATATGTACGATTGATATTTCGGTCAAAATGACCGACGCGGCGCCGGAGAATCGGCAACGTTTCGGCTATTATGATCGATACGGGAGGGAACGTGTTAACCTTAATAGCATGAATTTTTTCTTACATTATTTAATACTTATATGTTGATTGCACAGTAAATTTATTCACTTTTATATAAGAGTCAATAAATTTACTATGCAGTCAATTTTTATTTGAAAGATAAACAATTGAAATAATTCGAATTATTGCTTTAATTATTATTTCAATAATCTTAGCCATATTCTTTATTCTTCAAACATTCTTTGTGTTAGAAAAAATTAGTATTCTAAATGTTACAGTTAAAATTATTGGATTGCAATGATGTGAAAGATTGAAACATTCAAATATTTTAATAATGTAAATGTAAATTTTTTAATTTTCATTTCCACGGGGAAAATGAAAAAATGTCGATTAAATATTTATTGTAATTTTTTCTACGCTGCGTTTATATACGTTTTCTGAATAGATTCATAAGCATACAGAAAAAGTGAACTAATACTACTATCATAAAAAGTACGCGCAGTTCCACCTTACTTAAATACTTGAAGGGATGCTCGCGAAATTTTTACGACGACAGTAAACTACTTTTTTATAAATAAGCCCAGGGACTGATTTTTTTCGTAGAAAATTTTCTTGGAAAAATTTGAAATCATTCTTAAAACTTTTAGAAATCTTTAAGCCTGATATTTTAATATTAAATAATAAAATCTCGTTTTTTTTTTCAAATTTCAACATATTACAATTTTTAAAGATTTATGGAATTTTCTAAGATATTTCAGACGTACAAATCTTTTTGAAGCATTTGTCAAAAACTTTCCAAAAGATTATAAACTTTTCTCCACCGACGGAAAAAAATATTGTGTTTTCATTACGCTGGAAAGAATGTTAACCGACAATATTGAACGAACCTGTGATTATAATTCCTTTACCCTAACTTTCGGTTGAAGGAAACGAACAAGTTCTAGGTTAGTGAGATGAGTGCATACATTTTTAAATAATTTTCTCTGCCCTTCCATATCTTCGTTTTCCATGGAAAATATTGCCACACATTTATTTTGATCGCATTTGTGGTACTCCGCGTAAAGAGATCTATCGATAACGGAATTAACAGGACAATTTTGATCAAACTTAGTAAATTGAGAGATAGGTATAAGTGTTAAGACCTTTTAGTTAAATTTGTGTGACAACTCACCACCCTGTATAAGAAATATCAAGTAAATTAATGAATGCTCATTGAATATAGAATCCTATGAGAAGTATAACACATTTAATCTCTTTTATTTGTGAATCAATAGATATGAATGTTAGAAACCTTCGGTTAAATTGTTATGATAATTCCCTACCCAAATATTTATTTTATATTTCTTGTATAAGGAGCTGAATCGTTACAAAAATTCAATCGAAGAATTCTAATACTTATATCTATCGACTTACTAAATTTGATAGAAATCGTTCTGTTAATATCGATAGAACCTTTCTAATACTGATATGCACATATGAAAGGTCTCTCTTTCCTCTCTTTCTCCCTCTTCCTCTCTCTCTCCCCTCCACCTCTTTCTCCTTCTCCCTCTCTCTTCTCACTTCCTCTCCTTCTTTCGTTATATCAGACCCGGCAGGTGAGTCGCTGAGAAATTCACGGGAGCACTAGAAATTGGAGAGGAAGTAGAGAGGAATGACGGTCATAAATCCGAGATTTCGAGCTATTTCTCTCACGGGCTGCTGCATGTACATAAGAAAGACGAGCAAGAGCCGTCATCCCTCATCCGTCATACTTTTCCGCTCCAAACGTCTGCTTGGAAAATTGTTACGACAACGAGAAACAGCGAGCAATCCCGAAGACAGTCGACGAAGCGAACGGAGTACCGCCTTGCGGTTTCCTGCTACCATAGAGAATGTAGGCTGCAGCGGAGTTGGCATATTCAATTTGTTATCCCTGAGGGAAGCCACGGTCGATCGTGGCATCCGGGGAGTTGGCGGCTATTTGACTTGCGATTTCTGGTGGGCACCGCTATAGATTGCCACTGATCTACAATTCTACCTAAATCTACACGGCTACGGACATTTCGTCTTGTGTACAATGGGTATCCCATATATTCGATGCTGCTTTAAGGTGATGGAATTAATTTGGTTCCAAGTCATTGTGGCTTCTATCTTTTTGAATCCCGATCGGCTGTATTGTATAAGGCCATAGCTACACCGCGAGCTAGATAGTGCGAAGTCACGCGATTTGATGGAATTTATAGGGAAGACTGGTCGTACCTCGGAACGCTTAGTTGGTCCCTAGCTGTTAGCGCCAACCGTGGCAGATAAGAGCGAACCATGAGACAATGATCTCTCATATCTGCTAATAGAAAGTACCTACTATATATACGTGCGGGGAATATCTCTACGATTATGTTGTAGAGCGGTATAGAGACGCACGCTGTGATTCGTGCAAGAATTACTACTTTGCGTGACAACTTTTTCTATGCGGTCTTGTCGTTCATTAATAATTAAGTGGTGTACCAAAAAATACAGACAGTTGTATGAGACGTAATTTCGCAAAATGTTAAAATTGCAATCGATTTGAGGTGGCTACTGAAATCGAAATCATAAGGTAAATATAATATTTTATTTACAACTATTCCAGTCTGCTAATCAGAACCAGTTCATTATATTGTACATTGAAAGAAATAATTGCTGGTGCCAAAAAAATAATTTCTTCAATTAAAAATCTGATATACTTAATCTGATATATTTAATTTCAAAATCAAGCCATGATTTTCTTCGTGCAAGAAAATATTTGATAGGTTCGAGTAATTATTATTTTTTAAGTAGAAAGAACGTCTTCCCAAGACGGTGTTCTTGAATCAATATAATCTTCGATCAAGAATCCGCGTATTCTTATAATTTTTTAAGGTCACATTATGTTCTTGATTCAAGAAATATTTTTTGATACTAGCAATTATTTATCTCAGTGTAGTCGTCGTTATTATTTGTCAGTTCATATTGTAGTTATCACAAGAATTTTTTAATTAACAGAGCTAAACAATAGTTATGAGAACTATAATGAACTAATGCTGATTATCAAACTTGAATAGTTGTGACAAAACTAAGAACCAATTCTTTTTTTGGAATTGAAGAAGTAGAAATTGTTGAGCAGAGGTAGAAATGAAGAGAATTTACGCAATATGGATCCCATTTTTGCTCAATTCTGTTAAAGCCAATACATCGTTCAGTCCATTTTTTTAAGCTGGACAACTTGGTCCTCCAATTCTAAAGCTGGATTTACACTCTCAGATAATTTGCGCAAACCTATCTGTGCAGTTCAGTTTTTGCAAAATGAGTACAAACGTAAATCGGTACAAATTATCGTTCACACATTCAGTTTGATTTGTACAAGCATCGGAAGATTTTTCAGTGTTCGGACTTCGCTCCACTAATCACACATTCATGCTTTATTTTTTATTTTCCATAAACACGGAAATGAGTGGTAAAGTTCAATGAATTCAGTCAAGAATTGCTTTTCAGTCGGCGCCATGTTTACTAAACAAATCACAAATGACCTGCAAACACTTACCAAAATATCAATTTTGAGATTATGCTAAAATAATCGGCAACGATATGTTTGAACTGCATTTACACCGTCAAATAACTACGCCAACCTCAGATATTTATCAAACAAAAACTGACTTAGCACAAGCCGTGCACAAGCCAAAATTTTGGACTGTACCAACCAACGAAATCCGTTTAGACCTAACGCTTTAACTGCACTGCACAGATAGGTTTGCGCAAATTATCTGAGAGTGTAAACCCACCATAAGAGTAGATGGCGATACATTCTTTGCTGCATGTGTACAAGTTCTTTAAAGTGACCGGATTCAAATAGAAATGTACCGCAGCAAAGTACCACACGTGTAGTGACACATTCATATCCACTGTGACTCGAACGAAGATAGCCAATCTATTTCGGCAGGACTATTTTCAGAGTTGTTTAGATAATACAAAGCGGAATGGAAGGTTAGCCGGGTAAAGCGAGTTGAAGGGTTGCGTGCTCGAATGCAATAAGGCAGATTTAGGTTGGTTGGTCGTTTCCCCCTCTTCAAGAAATATCGATGTGCTCATCTATCAAGATATAAGAGAGACGAAGGTGTAACCACGTCTCTCGGTCGATTCTCTTTTTCAGTTGCGCGGAGGCGGCTCCCGAGTCTCGGGGAAAATTTCAGGAAGTTCGTCGACGTCGACGCCCGTCTCTGACGTCGGGGAAAATCAGCAAAATGTCGTGGAAGATGATTACTTCGATCCCCCCGAGCGTCATGATTGATGTCAATACCCTGCGTGGCTGTGGTAATTAATGGAATGCTCACGTCGAGCGACGTGTATATTTTCAAAAATATTGACCCTCTCCTTGCTCCCCGCGGTTCCCTCCCTCGCAGAGGCGATGCGCTTTCGGAACTCTTCGAAGAGTGACACCTCTGGTGATAGCGTGTGGACGAGTCACTTCCGCCTGGGTTATTTCGAATGGGAAAAAGAAACTGATGGTTCTCTCTTTTCGGAGGAGGTAAGATAAAAAAAATGGAGGGTGGCTTTTCATGGAATGTATCGGCGCGGAGGCATATTTCTACGCCGTTTTATTGGGGGATGATCGGTGGACAGCTGTCGTCGATATTGAAATTCCCTTCAAATATCTGCCGAGGCTCGGCGTTATCAATCGTGGTAGCTACGCGAAGTTAACCGGGTAACGGAGATGAAAATCTGTATAGGCTACCATGCGATATCTAGCGGAGACTCGGAGGGCAGCTTATGTATACAGTGCGGCTCGACCCAATTTTCGGTACTCTTGACCTTTACGAAATGTCGACTACGCAGATCCTGCGTACGTGTAATTATACATATGTCAGAAAGTACACGCATGGATGTGTATTGTGCATAGGACTTCAAGGATGAAAGTCCTCGGTAGCCTGAGATAAATAATTGTTAATATCAAAAATATATATGTATGTATATTGAATCAAGAACATGTGACCTTACAAATTTTTAAGAATACAAATTCTTTGTCGAAAAATATACAGTGGGTGTCAAATGTATTCGTACACCGCGAGTTTTCGGCTGGTATCGCCCCGTCTGGTATTTCTTCAGGTGCAGCATTTAAATAAATACTCAGATCTATAGGATATTCCATACACTGGACCTTAATTTAGCATCGACAAATATTGCAGAAACAATTATATTCAATAAAAAAAACATTCTTTTGGCATCAGCAATTAATTTTCTCAGTGTATTTTGTATTCTAAGAGACTTTCCATTTTGGATATATCCTTAAGATGCCTTATATGGATATAACGTGGAAGTCAAAAATAGAAATTGTTTATATTCACTCTTAGAAATTTCTGTTGTAAAGTCACAAATATGTTGGAAGCTTCAGACCAACACAAAAGTATGGTAAAATTACTGACAATTCTGATACGGAAACACAAATTCCGTAGGGAATGTATAGGAAAATTACAATGAGTCCTATGGACTCAGAATAAAATATCGTAAAGTCGCAATACATATCGTTAATTCAAAATTGTTTTTCAATTTTACAATTCGTTTTATAAACTTAATGCATTTTTGCACTGTAGTCATATTGCAAAATTATAAAATATTCTAATAGTGTTACTTTGAATAGATCCAATATACATCGCTAGAAATTTCTGGCGTAAATCCATAAGCGCATTGGAAACTTTCAATCAACACAAATGTATAGTAAACTAACAATACATATCATAAAACCATGATAAACTTTGTAAACTCATAATTCTACTCTCAATTTCACAATCCTTTTAATAAATGCATTAATTTATAAGCGCTTTTAATAGTGTACCGTGCAAAATTTACAAGAAGGTGCTAAGAGACTAGAAAAATCACGGTGGCTTTGTAGGTATTGTTCTTTGACATTCAGATGATGATGGAAAATTGTACATGCCCAGCTAACCAGATAACGTAATATGTACCCCCATAAAATAGATTCTCTGTAAAAAAAAGGCGGCATGTTCATTCAGTGCAAACAAAAATTGATACGTAAAATACTCTCCAAAAAAGATTTGAAATCAATTAAGATCACCATGTTCAAGATTTATAGGTATATAAAAAGTAAAAGGCATCATTTGAACGGAAAATTATTGTAAATCAGGTTACTAAAAAATCGACTAAAAAATTATAAACAAATTTTAATAAAAAAGAACTTGCCGCGTTTAAGTTTTAAGTTAAGTTAAGGGGGGATTTTACTACTTTTTGGAATTCATTCATGAGGAGAATACGTACATGTAGGAGAATAGCTTTTTATTACCACAAAATTAAAGTCTCACATTTTATACCGATACGAGCTAATTAATTATAACCACGTTATTTTTTATTTATTCTCGTGATATTTTGAAAGAGATTTATAAACTAGAGTGCCCTTATATTTTTCACTTTGCCTTAGTATTTTGGAGAAATAAAACATACCGCTTTCGAATTTACAGGCCATCGGATTTTTCTTATATTTTGGTCGTCTACAGAAATCCATGTAGACATTTTACCTTTAACTCTCTAAGTATACTCTTCCAATAACCGTGACGAATTGTTTCATCACATGTAAAGGTACCACTTATGACAACATATATGTTGTTACATATTAACTCGAGACGTTGGAATAGTTTTAAGAAATCCTTTTGCATGCATCGCTGAAATTTTGCCCTTATTCGCAAATAAATTTCTCGAGTCACTCGCAAAGTTACGTATACGCATTTTAGCGAATAGACCAATCAGGATCAAGTATTCCGTTGTGGTGGGGGTCCTGATTGGTCTACTCGCTAAGTTGCGTATAAGTTTCCTGGTACGGAATACTTAATCCTGATTGGTCTATTCGCTAAGATGTGTGCACGCAAAGATACGAGGGATACGAGCGAGTTCGAGAAAAAGGCCCCTGATCTCCCGGTAGCTGTCAATTCGAAAGACCGAAGCATCTAATCTCGAAATCGTTAATTTCGATGAGATTCCCCAAGTGTTTAAAAATCTGTGTCCGATTTTTGATAATAACTGTTGCTTCAACTTCTAGTGATAGTAAGTATTACTGTAGAACGAGTAGATTAGAAGATTTTCATGAAGACTCACGATTTTCTGATATATCATCTCATACAGGTGCAACCGAAGAGGATCTAGCTCGTGTCCTGTCCATAAAAAGATGACTCGATGGACACCGGAGAATGTCAGGCTTGTCACCAAGCGCCTATTACCCATGGTACATTAATTGCAATACGCGCTTCTCGTTTTATTCAACTGTTTCAGCGTTAAATAACTTTTACTTCCAAAAATTATTTTTCCGCAAGCCGGGATTCGAACCCTAGACCTATCGCCCAAGCAGTCTTCGAGAGGCCAGCACTTTGGCCACTCCAATACTGCCGGCGACTATCTATACCCCTTAGTTATCAATAATTTACTTATTACTATTTTCCGCCATGTCATTTTAGAATGATTAAGTATCATACCAGACTAACCCTGGAACAAATAACGGATACACAGTACGCGCGTATCGTTTACGTAGCATGTTCGATGTACTCGTATTCGATATGGATAAGATGTTACGTACTATTTACATCGTAGTGTAACATATTCAATTTGAACTAAATATTACATTTCATACACATAATATAAGAGATATATTCGATATCTCAACGAAATATTATGTACTCTTTGTACATAATGTGAGATATAAGAAATTTTACAGCTATTTTTTACGTACGCAAAAAAAATATTAAGTAAGTATATTATGTATATTAAGTAAGTACATTACATATGTGTAAGTTGTATGTAAAAAATATATTATGATTGACTGGGTGTCCTTATTTACTTTTATTGCTGAGACCAAAATTTCGACTATAACTAATTAGGATAATCGGAATCACAGCCCTCTAGTGGCGGTCGGTGATAACACAGGACCACAAAATGCAATTGAAAAAGTCCTCTTACCAAACCGAATGATTTATAAGTTTTTGGGTGCGCTGATCACGAATCATTTGGAGGATCAAGATCATTTGGAGGTCAACTTCGATACTTCGAAAGATGTTATTTTTTGACCTCGGATTCTGAAAGAGCAGAAAATTTTACGTTCCCCAGAAAATCCCCCATTCCCCCAGAAAATGATCCCCAGAAAAAAGGTTAAAAAAATCTGGAGCTATTGGCTGGTGGCTTTGGATCGACTCCAGAAGTCATCTTCAAGGTCAATCGAAGGCTAACATCGATATTTCACCAGATATCTCTGTTTTGACCCCGAATTCTGAAAGAACGGGAAATTTTACTTGCGGACATACTCTGACGTAAAAACCCTGCAAGATTCGCGATGGGTCTGAAAACGTTTCAATTTGATCTCCTATCTGTGGTGTTAGGCGCCCAGAGTTATAAGGTTATTTGGTCTCTTGTCTAACATAGTAAGCACTCTGAGTCAATCGACCTTAGGATGCCTTTGACTTTGACTTGGTGGGGTCGAACGGACCCCGGATTCGGATTCAGCGACGCCGAAAACGTGTGAGTACAATGGCTTCCTTCATTTGTATTTTTTTTCTTCAATATGATTTTGGAATGCCGTTTACCCTGATGAGCTGGGATGATTCTGCCACCGAATTCGGATTCAGAGAGTCCCAAAACATAAGGGTAGGTAGTATAGTCAATACATAACGTAGTAAGCATGAGACGGCTACGAGGAGGAAATTGAAACGTTCAGACCCATCGCGAATCCTGCAGAGTCTTTACGTTAGAGCATATCCGCAAGTAAAATTTCCCATTCTTTCAGAATCCGGGGTCAAAACAGAGATATCTGGCGAAATATCGACGTTGACCTTCAAATAACCTTGAAAATGACCTCTGGAGTCGATCCAAAGCCATCAGCCAATAGCTCCAGATTTCTTCAACATTTTCTGTGAGGATCATTTCCTCGATATCCGCCTACCATGACGGGATATTGATCTGAGAAGTTCAAAAGAATGAATCTGACCTCCATGTGACCTCTAGAGGTCACTTTGGCTCATAGGTCAAAACATATCCGAACGTAAAATTTTCTGCTCTTTCAGAATCCGAGGTGAAAAAAAATAACATCTTTCAAAGTATCGAAGTTGACCTCGAAATGATCTTGATCCTGACGTATAGGGGTCATACGGACCACAGATTCGTGATCAGCGCACCCAAAAACGTATAGATCATTCGGTTTGGTAAGATTACTTTTTTGATTTCATTTTGTGGTCCTATGTAATTCATCGTACCTATCGATCTATCGTATTTTATCGATCTATCGACCGGAGATCCATTCATCCTGGCAAAATTTGTTGACGGATAGCGGTAAAACAGGATTAGAAAATACCACCGAGTTCACATATCTGATCCAGTGTTACGTATGAACTCCTTGCATCATTTTTTGCAACGATATTTTTTGACATTTCCTTCCGGGACGAAAACAGTCGGGGTCTAATAATCCTTATTATAGTACTACTGAAACCCAACCGAAAACTCGAAGTTCCTATCCGGAATTTGTATGAATAAACTCACGGAAGTTCTCACGTGAAACTCCTACGAAAGTCCTCTGAACTTTCATCTTCGAAAGTTCCATGGACGGAAAACATGGTAGTTCCTGAAACATCTACAGAAGCTCTGGTGTTACGTAGGAAGCGGGATAAAGGCGAACGAGTTAGGTCAGGGATAACAGTTTCGAAAATGATGGTACATAAATCTTCCTATACATATAACTGTTTTGTGTATGCGAACCAATCATTGATCGTCTATGCCAGTGAAAATTATTACAATCCCCAGTTTCCCTCGATATATCTCTATAGTTGGGTGAATATTATTTTTCATATACCATATACGGAATTCACTATCGCTTTGAAATAAACATCAAATATTCCTGCGGATCTAAGAATAAATCATTCCTAGTTCGAGCAAATCTTCCCAGTTCAGAAACAATCCACCCACGTCCTGTTCAGTCTGCAGTTATCGCACGAAAGAATCGACCTGAGATCGATCTCGTAGTCTCGTTCTAAAAACAATCTCATTCATTCGTCTGTAAAGACAAGTATCATTTTGATTTATAGGGGTGGAAGAGACGGGACTAGAAAAGAGGTCGTGACCCGCGTTATATATCCGACAACAGCGATCGCACTACCAGCGCATCGAATAGACTCCGGTGACTAGAAATCGGAGGAAAGGTCGAGGAGGAGGCGGTAAAGGAGGACGGCGGATATCGAGGAAAAGACAAGGAACAACAGTGGGGGTCGATATCGCAAGAAGTGATTACATACATAGTGCATCCCCGACGTCCTCTCGATCGTAACCCCGTCACGGTGTAGGCTCGTGACTATACCTATCTTCGTGTATTGCTTTCCAGCGTATCGGCGGGCAAAGCAGATATACGCCGTATACATACATATTGTATAGGTTTACAGAGGGATGGAGGAGAAAAAGAGGAAGAGGAATAGAAATGGAAGGTAGAGAGAGAGAAAGAGAGAGGGAAAGAGAGAGGACAGGTAGAAAAATGGAAGTCTGGTCTATTCCCATCTCTACGAGGAGCTTACTGTGCCGGAAGGTCATTCTTGGATTTTTCACTCGGCGGCACTCGTGAAAAAGTTTGAGATAAGATGGCGGACGGATCAATTTGTGCAGGAAGTATTATCCGGCTTAATACTACCACTGCTGTACAGATCCTCTATCCCATTTTGGTATGATACATATGTATGTACGCGTATATACGTAGTCGTCTACCAGCATTCTGGGGCGAGGTTCAGGTGCCCGCAAATATTCGTACTCCTCTATTTCGTTGGTATGTGTATGGAAATGTTCATGCACCACTACATAGACTGCTTTATTCTGTTAGATACTTCCTCTTGTTGTAGACATAATTAAACATATTTATTTCCTTCGTGAAAATTCTTCTCCAAAAAGTTTGACGAGTTATTTCGGATATTGTAACGAATTGCTCAAAATATTTGACTAAACATAATGAGGTCTACTATTCGATAAAGGAGGGCAAAACTTCCGTGTGTCTGCCTGTTTGTCTGACTGTTTGTCTCGCGATAATTTTAAACGCTTTTGCCGATCTTAATGAAACTTGGTAAATGTTTTCATTGATCCTTAGTGCATCGTAAGCTTGTTGGGGGCGTGATTGGGAATGTAGAAAGGGGATTAATCATCCCCAACGTGGGCGGAGGTAGTATATGAAATGACGTTTTCTGACTTTAAACTGCGAACGTTGCGAAAATGGTGTTAGGTAGCTTAACATTCTATATAAATAATTTTGTATAGGATAGAATATTCCACAAAAAAGTCTTGAAGCACCTATATCTAGTTTTAATAGTTTAGTCGTAGTGAACGCTTATATTTTTTCCTTGGCAATTCAGCGTTTGCACTTAGTTGGTATGATATTTGTTGAGCCAAAATTCCCAGAAACGATAAGATGGTATTTAGGCCAGTCGACAAGTGCATTAATAGCGGGAGCAATTCCGGATAAGCTGGAAATAATCTTAATTTGTTTGATTTGGTGTTAAAAAACACGTATTAAATTTGCATCCCATAGAAAGCCCGGACTTGGCCGCCATCTTAAGAAAAGGGGCTAAAAAAACGTTTTTTCTTTATTATTTGTCAATAACTCGATTTCTATAAACTTTAGAGCAAAAAATGTAGTTAAAAAATTAAAGCAAATTAAATTATCAATAAAAATGTTTCATGTGTTTTATCCGTGCGACTATCTGGTTCGAAGTTATATGGGCATCAAAAGCTGAATATATTATATTATAGGCATTTTTTATTTTCTTTATTCTAGGCATATTTAAAAACAAGCAACTGCTATTATGCTTTCATGATTGCATTTATATTTGTTTTCTGTCGGCCAACCCTACTCCTGTTGTATACGGAATGTTTAACTCAAGGTCATTAACCTTGTAAGTACCTGGACCAGGAATGTCGGGTGTAAACATCTAGACAGGGAAAGTCGGGCTTTTTCCCGATCAAGCCTCCCGTTGGGGTGTTACCAAGGACGGTTCGAGCCATTTGATAAATCACAATTGGAAATACCTCGCGAAATGTACGGTTAATCTTGCCAAGTAAAAGCGGTCTGATTCGGCAAACGTAGGCTGCGAATGCAGCGATCGTCGCGAGCCATTTCTGCAATGCCTACTCGACAGGGGATCGCCAGAATGGGAATGCCGAGCCGGATTAAAGGGAGGGAATGTCGAATTCAGTCGATAGCCAGGGGAACTCCAATGATAGCGTATTCAGGTTACCAAACCTAGCATCGTTCCGTTAATCAAAGATGCAGCTCGATTGCACTCCTTCCGTACTTATCATCAGATACAGCTATGGTATGGAAATGAAAAATCGGCTTTAGATTGGGGATGGAAAAATTCAAAGAATGGGTTAACGCCCATTGCTACTTTACAAGACGCAGCTCCCCAAGAATTACTGGAACTTATTTCTTGTAAATGCGCTAAAGGTTGTAATGCAGCTCGTAGCTGCCGAAAAGCAGGTTTGTATTACTTAGTACTGTGTGCATTTTGCCAGGGCAAATCTTGTTCGAATACTTCGGAAGAGGTCGAATTAGACGTCGAAGACTGTGAGGAGAATTTCCCTACCGATATAGAAAAAGATAGGTATAAACCAATCAATAGAATATTCTGCACATTATGAATCAGATTCGGAACATGAGACAGATGTTGAAGACATTCAGGATGATATTGAGGGTTATATTGAACAACCAGTAACATCAAAAAGGCGAAAAAATTCTGATGAGCCTACAACCTCAAAAGAAATTTGAAGTTATCTAACAATAAGTTGTTGGCATAGTGTATTAGGCCCATTGAGGAGACCGCTTTAACACTTTGAGACGCGAATATTTATTTCATTCATATTATTGTTATTTTTAGCTTTATAAAGGTTTTCGAGGTCGCTGATTCCGATTCTGAAGTCAGAATGGTAAAATTAAAAATGGCGGATCCAATATGGCGACTATATTAGGCTAAATTTCATGTTTTTCTTTATATTGGCCTAAAACGTCTTCTGAGGGATTTTTGGGGTCGCTGATCACGATGGTAACGTCAGAACTGCAAAATTCAAAATGGCGGATCCAATATGGCTGTATTAGACTAAATTTCATGTTTTACTTTATATTGGCATAAAATGTCTTCTAAGGGGGTTTTTGGGGTCGCTGAGCACGATGATGACGTTAGAACTTCAAAATTAAACATTATTTATTCAACCAACCAACATAACAAAAAACTCTATTTTTGCATACTTTGGAATTTTTTTTTGAAAAAACTGACCTACGAAAAATGCTGCAAAAAATATATTGTTTAGTTCAATGTTTGATATATTTGCCAAAAAAATGTTAGATCTCTAGGACTTGTAGTTTAGACACAGCCGAATTTATTGTAAAAAACGAGATTTTCGATTTTTAATTGTTTATAACAAATAAGTAATTAACCAATTCACGTACTTTTTTGTGCTAGTTGTACTCCTTACATCTCCAAGATTTTATTAAAAAAAAGCATTCGTACTTAAATGTCAACGCGAACTAGAAATCCAATAAAAACTGAGGAGAAGTAGATGGGACGTATACGTCCCACTGCGTCCCAAAGGGTTAAAAACACGCGCCGGGTACTTTACCTCTAGATGGTGTGGAAGCAAGTACAAGAAAGAGAGAGTATGTGATATGATTTCTTTACCAATTAAAAATGTATATCACCAAAAAGCAATTGAATGTGTTTAAGAGTGCCTACAATAAGAAAATTATTAAGTTTCGAGAGTTCGACGCCAATAACTTCAAAACAGGTAGTCGTACAAAAAAAAGAACCTACATAACATTTTTAATAGAGTATCTACTCTTCTTTAATTTTGATAACTACATATTTTGCTATAAAATTGATACTAATCGAGATATTTGCTAATATTAAGAAACAATTCTTTTTCTTGGCCCTTTCTCAGCATAGCGGCTAAATTCGGGCCTGTTTGAGAGTGCAAAATTAATAAGTATCTTGTTGGTCAAAGGAAAACAGATTAAAATTTATTCCAGCTTGTCCGGATTTGCTCTCGCTACTAAGGGGTTACATCTAGACAGAATTTTCGAAAAAATCGATTTTTCGTTTTCGACGGATTCTTAAGATATGACCTTTCAAAAATATTCTCTGAAAATTTTAAGTCGATCCGTTCGAAATTGAGCGAGTTACGGCCGTTTTTACAGTTACGTTCTGCGAGCCGCGCAACGCAAGTATAACGGAGTTAAACGCGTTTTTTTCGGAACGGCTTTTTCAAAAATCGGTGACCATGATATCTCAAAAACGAGTGGACCGATTTACTTGAAATTTTGCATACTTTTTTTTTATATCAAAAGGCAGTCCATAATCGAAGGTTTTTTTTCCGATGCATACTTTTTTTTATATCAAGGAAAATGAAGTTATTTTTTCACCGAAATTTAAGCTTTCACTTTCAATCGCCTGCTATTTTTTCAAAAATTAATATTTTATCAAATCCTTCGATTAAGGACTAGATAATACGATACAAAAACGTAATTTATATGGTTTTTTGATGTCAGATGATTGGTGTGGAAGTTACAGTGGTCACCGCAGAAAGCCTTTTTTGAACAGCTGTCCGGGAAATACATTATATCTTTTATATTTGTGAATTTTTTCCAATAAAAAAATTATGAAACATAGTCAAAGATATACCCTTTATTATGAAAAAGAAAACAGTTTGAAACCTGCAATCATTTTCCCAAAAAAAAGTCACAAAAACACGGCTTTTTTCGGCCGCCAACTAGATGTAACCCCTTAATGCACTTATTGACTGGCAACTCGAAAAATTGCGGGCATTAAAAAACGCCCGAGAAAAAGCGATAGACCGTCCTTGGTAACACCCCAACGGGAGGCTCGATCGGGAAATCCCGACTTTCCCTGTCTAGATGCTTACACCCGACATTCCTTGTCTAGGTGCTTACAGGGTTAATGACCTTGAGTTAAACATTCCGCATACAACAGGAGTAGGGTTGGCCGACAAAAAACAAATATAAATGCAATCATGAAAGCATAATAGCAGTTGCTTATTTTTAAATATGCCTAGAATAAAGAAAATAAATGCTTATGATATATCCGGCTTTTGATGCCCATATAACTTCGAACCAGATAGTCGCACGAAAAAAACATGCTGTACTGTACTTAGCATTTAACGGGCACTCAGTCCTTTTTGGACCATTGTACCTGAGCCACACTTGGGGCCATTCAGACAGAGAGGAGTCCCCCCTCCGCCCACGACCCCCGGTGAGCCCAGGGCCTCCATGGCATGCAGGAGTTCCCTAGCCCTCCCAGGTGTCCCAACCAGAAGGGGGGCCCCTCGCTGTCCTCACTCACTGGGGAAGGGGGTGCTCCATGTAGAACCCCCCCCCCCCCCCCCGAGTACAGCCGGTCTTAGCTCGATCCCCGGATCCCGGAAAAATTATTTTTCCGCAAGCCGGGATTCGAACCCTAGATCTATCGCCCGAGCAGTCTTCGAGAGGCTAGCATTTAGGCCACTCGGCTACTGCCGGCGACTACGAAAAAAACATATAAAACATTTTTATAGATAATTTAATTTGCTTTAATTTTTGTTCTACGTTTTTTGCTCTAAAGTTTATAGAAATCGAGTTATTGACAAATATGTAATACAGAAGAAAACGTTTTTAGCCCCTTTTCTTAAGATGCCGGCCAAATCCGGGCTTTTTCTGGGGGGTGCAAATTTAATACGTGCTTTTTAACACCAAATCAAACAAATTAAAATTATTTTCAGCTTGTCCGGAATTGCTCCCGCTATCAGCTATTTTATACGACTTGGCGACTGGCCTAATTCTCATACAAGCCTTGTACGGACTGCGCGTTCCAGTGTACGCGAGTCTTCGCACGCAAGTACACTTCCCTTTGTTGCGACGACCCGCGGCCAGTCGGTATTTGACGCACATCAAAGGGAAGTGTACTGGTGTGCGAAGGCTCGCGTACACTGGAACGCGCAGTCCGTACAAGGCTTCAGAACGCAACGGTCTGACGCTTTGCAAATAGTGGCCTACCTTCAAATTTTCGGGAATTAAATTCCTTCCTTTTCTTTTTCGCCTCTATTGATTTCTTTTAATATGAAATTAAACTGAAAATCAGAGGACGATACACTATACACTCACAAAGAAATACGCTACGTATAAATCGAATGCAAAGCACGGTATGCAAATAATGCTAACTGCAATCTGCTACGGTAAACGCTGCGTCGCCCATGTCTCCAATTCGGGTGCCCAATGGGGATAATTCCAAGAAAGTGACGGAACAGTCTTCTAGGAATTCTGGCTCAACAAATATCGTACCGACTGTAGCTGGTGCACCATATACAGGTGACACAAAGTAAGTGTATATAACATTTTCAAAAATAAATTCTTTATTAATATCAAAAACGAAAAAACAACAGCAAATAACAATAACATGGTCTATTATTAATATAATATTCAGACGGATTCAAAGTGGCCACCCTTAAGCGACCCACTCACGAGGCAATTTTCAGGGGCTAATCTGCAGGGTCCCTATAGATTGCCGCGTGAGTGGGTCGATTGGGTCCATTTTAGACCTGCCTCCCTAAACAGGGAAGTTGGATGCTCAGTCGATCCGATCTCCCTGCTCCCCTCTCCAATTCCTTGTAAATCCTATGGGACCCTGAAGATTGGCCCCTGCAAATTGCCGTGTGAGTAGGCGGCTTCCCGATTTCCCTGCAGATTGTGCCCTGCAGTTTGGCCCCTGCAAATTACCTCGTGAGTGGGCCGCTTTAGTGTTCATACACAGCCTCAAACGCTTCTTGAAATTATCGTCGATGGACCGCAGATCAGCAATGGAAATGGATCGACTTCACAGATGAGAAGGTCTTCACAATCGAGCAGGCCCACAATCGTCAAAATGACATGTGCTAATCTGTAGAACCTCCGCGCATTTCAGCTATCGTCGAACACCGTCAAAACCCGCAGACCGTCACGGCCTGGAGCGAAATTTGTGTCAACGGCAAGAATCCCCTAATTTTCGTAAAACAAGGGATCAAAATCAATAAAGATATATATCAACGCGACATCCAAGAGGGCATGATATTGGGTTGTTCGGAAAGTTCGTGCCGATTTTGAAGGAAAATTAAAACGCAAAAGATTTCAATTTTAGTATACATTTATTAAATTATATACTACAATCTTTCTCCATCTTTCAGGCTACTTGGAAATTCCGTCCTTCCAGAATCTGTCAGATTTATTAGCGACAAAAATTTTCTACGTAATTCTTATCTCGACCAAAGAGTTAAAGTTTTTTCCATTAAGGGAATTTTGTAATGATCGAAATAGGTGGAAATCAGAGGGCGCGAGGTCTGGTGTGAATATGGTATAAATAAATTTACTACATTTTAGTATTTATTGCAATAATGTAATTCCTCATGCCCATTGAACATATTATTAATATTTAGTACAATGTACTTATATAATATATCCAATTAGAGATTTACGAATATTAAAGATTTTAATCTTTTTATATCCCATTTTTGTAAAACTTTTTTCTATACCTTTCAACGTTCCATTTGAAAGGCAGGTCATACCCTACATTTTACCTTCTCCTCTTTATCCGTTCACCTATTTCGTCAGAATATGCATAGAAAAGCTCTTATACAGACGAGCTTGGATGAATTTCACCGAGCAGCAACAGGGGGTCTCGGCGTAACGGGCTGTTCCACTTCGAAATCCGTGCTTCATGATTTTCTCCCCTGCGGAAACTGTCGTCTACTATATAGGGTGTTTCACTTAACTTGACCACTGCAAATATCGCGATTACCTTTGGCGATACAAAAAAGTGCTTAGGGTGAAATCGGTTGATATGAAACAGGAAATGCTCTGAATAAAAAAACATTTTTTGCCAGTTAATTTTTTTACGATTTATGAAGGTCATTTTGATCTTTTCCAATGGAATTCGACATTTCCATTTATATGTAGGGGAATGTCGTCAGGGTCGGCCTGCCGTCTAGGTCGGTCATTTATGCACTCAGTGGCTTGGGAAAGACGAAAAAAGTTTGCCAGTGTTAGTGAATACGGTATCAGAACTTGAAGCTAAAACATGCAATCGCCAAAGTTGCTTGAATAGTAAAAACTCTGTTGCATGCAGTGAATGCAAAAGAGAAGTGCATTTAAAGTACGCGAAAATGACGACCAGCTACTTCATTTGTCAAAACTGCGATTCAGAATAATTTAGCGCCTATATTTCGTCGACTTTCAGCGGCTGGCCAACCTAGACAGCACTGGCCAACCTTGACAGTATTTCTGATTTTTAAAAAATACCCATTACTTTTTAATTTTTCATCCAATCAATTCGTAATATCTCGGAAAAGTTTTCTTTTTTCCGGACATTTCTAAGAATGCGCAGTAATTATGAGAATTCTTTTTTACATGGAAATTATGGGCAAAAGTCAAAACTATGGCCAACCCTGACGACATTCCCCTACCTACATATGAAAATAAGAGTTCATCAAGGTAAAAAAATTGGTATAAAGGGAAGTCCCACCCAACACAGAGAAAACAGCTTATTTGTAGCTATACATTTTTGTCTGAATATCGCGAAATGAACATTTCGTTGGATAAGTAAAAATTTATTTCAAATAATTTGTAACTGTTTGAATGAAATAAACATTTTAATTATTGACATACATTTTCTTCTCCTAACGAAATATTTATTTCGCTATATTTGAAATTACTTATATTAATTATTAATAAACTGTTTTCTCGGTAAATTAACGGTTTGTGAGATATTGCTATTCATAATAAACAAAAAATGAACTAGATTGGTCGCGATTAAATCCGAGGCACCACGATATTTCAAATGGTCAAGTTAGGTGAAACAGCCTGTATAAATATCAACGTGTCTCCCGAAGAACCAGGCCGACGGTGAAAGAGCGAAGAAATAAAAAGGAGGTCGGCGGAGAAAAAGGCCGAGTGCTTCACAGAAGTGTGGCGCACAGGTGAGATTCGTCCAATTTAATTACTACGTCCATTTTCTTGTCGCATCCCAGTCGAGGACAATGCGACTTGGAAAACTCGGGACTTTCGAGGAGAATATGTATAAAAACGCTGGGGAAAGTAACAATATTAATAACGTCTACAGCTACCGACGACTTAACAACAAATGGAAGTGGGTAGTGTTAAGAAATTGGTAGTGTAGTATTTTTCTCATAAAATGATTTACTATACATATATACATTTTATGTACTAATTACATAATTGTATAACTATTTTCAAGAGAGGTCAAATGTATACATTTCTAGCACATGGAAAAGATTATTCTTAAACACTATTAAAAATTTGAAGATTTGAAACAATTTTTAGAGAGAAAAATATGAAGAAGATAAAAGTTTTTAGAAATAGTATTACGTGGCCTTTCTCCGAGAAGCTTTCTTTTTGAAATAATGTTTGAGTATTTCTAAATTCCTCTGAACGATTCTGAAAATTTTGAAATTTCAAATTACTCTAAGATGTTATAACGTAAATGCAAATAAAAACAAACGTTACAGTCGGTACGATATTTGTTGAGCCAAAATTCTCAGAAACAATAAGGCGGTATTCTCGGAATGCAACGGTCTGACGCCTTGCAAACAGTGGCGTATCTTCAAATTTTCGGAAATTAAATTCCTTCCTTTTCTTTTTCGCCTCCATTGATTTCGCCTCCTTTTAATGAGAAATTAAACTGAAAATTCACAGGACGATACACTCACAAAGAAACACAGTACGTATAAATCGAATGCAAAGCACGGTGTGCAAATAATGCTAACTGCAATCTGCTACGGTAAACGCTGCGTCGTCAATGTCCCCAACTCGGGTGCCAAATGGGGATAATTCCAAGAAAGTGACGCAGTAGTCTTTTAGGAATTCTGGCTCAACAAATATCGAACCGACTGTACTCTTAATAATAATTTTATAATTATGGTATTCCTATCTAAAAGGGGATTACGTTGAAAGATAGAAAATAAAAATTATAAAAAACTTGCGTCTTCATCGTTAACACGGGTACTTATTGATCCACCCTCGTATTTATACATAAGTGCAACTCTGCAGAGCGAATTCAACGAAGCTTCAGCTATTCTCGATACGAGAGCTCTTGGGAAAGTCCTGCATGATACAATTATACCGCATGGGATAATCTGCTAAGGGGCTCCCTCAGCCCCTGTAGTACGTTTAAGCCGGGGGATAAGACTCTAACCAAGATGATACGTCTAATCGGTTATCTTCATTTTCGCATTAACGTCAAACGGTTGAAAGATATTAGGGGAAACTCATCTTAGGCATTCATAGCATTAATGATTAGATAAATGGAGAAGGGGTTGGATAATACAAGGCTCTTAGAGAGAATAAGTCTTTATTTCTAAAAGTTATTGGTTTCGTTTAGCTTATGATTTAATGTGACCACGTAGCACGATTGAAATTATAAAAGTTTATATCAATTTGTAAAAGTTGTTTTATATTTTAAGCGAGTGTTATGATACAGTATTTGATTAAGAAGAAATCTTATATATAGTAGGTATCTATAGATTCCACATATTTACCTACGTAATGTTTCAATTCAACGATTTAATTGATTAATGTAAAGATTTATTACACATTTCATATATATGATTGTACCAAATTATTTGAATCGTTGTAACAGATTCCCTAACCCTTCTTTTGCGCCCAGTTATAAGAATACATTTCACCTGATTCGCGTCACAGGCATTATAGATATAGTGTACATGAAAAAAAATGCTGATTTTGGATTTACAAAGTCAAAGTTGTAAATATATGTTCTTATAAATGTGCAGCTAATACTCGATATGTAAACTGTACCCGGCTCTGCTGTTCATTTAACGTTTCGCTGGTTACATTCTTCTGCCGTAAATTTAACATTGCCCTGCGCCTCTCACATACTAAGCGCAGACTCTGTTATACAATTTGCAGCAATTGATATACTGTTTATATTAAATTTATTTTCGTGCAGTAACTAACTTTCTGCACTGCTCGTGGAAGCCATTAGATTAAACTGAGACTGATTCCTGGGGTAAGGAGCTCGTTACATAGATTCCAAAACACAGATATCTAATATTCCTTGGTTATGTCGAGCGCCGCAAGCAATTAGGCTAACTTATACATTCGGCTGTGCGAACTTTCTCAAAGATACTGTTAAGTAAAGAAAAAGGTCCTATAATGGACAAGGCTGAGAAGATTGCTTGCTCTTTTAGCTATATTACACTGCATGATATAAAATTCACCAGTAAGCCCCACAACTTATATACCTGCAATATAGAAAATTTCTTGAAAAATTGTTATAGAATTTCTATTGAATTTTTTGATAAAGAAAGGTTTATTGCAGCAAATTTTCCATTCCTACAAAATACAAATTGTTTTCAATATTTCAGGTGATATAAGAATAAGTCCTATAACGTGTTATGTCTCTAATAGAAAAATGTTCCATAATTTTTCAAATCATTTCTGAGACATTTCTCAGAACGCCTCGTAAAGTAACAGATATTTCTTGTAAAATTTCATACAAATATTTCAAGAATAATGTGACATGTAATATTAAAATAAGATTAAAAATTTTTAGAATTTCTAATAATTGTTCTAATTTTTTCGATCATTTCTTTCGAAATATTCTTAAATATTTGTATTTTGATCTCTCAGAAGTATAATAAATATAATAATATAATTTGTCAGAAAAGCTCAGAAATTGTCAGATTAGGAGAATAGAACGTCCTACATATTTTATGAGAGGACTTCAGATTTTCTGATATAAACTTAAATATTAATTTTTGTTTAATTTTTCACCGTTTTTTATAATTCATCAAAGAAATACAAATAGTAATTTTCCAGAAATTCTCCTGAAACTATATTTTTTAGAATGCTTTAGTTTGTTTAGAATTACTTTTTGTTCCAACCAAAAGGGACTTCTACATAGCGGGTCTTACCGTTCATTATCACCGCGCGATTGAAGTAATACGCTAATCTAGAATTAATCTCGCCATCGGTTGGAATGGCAATGCGGGTGGTATATTTTGGCCAATCTAGGCTGCAAATGTGCTCGCAGTCCCGTACCTTTCCCGGAAAGGTTAATTACCGGACGGATCGGAATAAGCCGTCTCCCGCAGTACCCACTTTAATCGATATCGCTATAAGTCGAATACTAAATGTAATACCTGGCTGATCAAGGTACAAAGGATCGAACCATCATTCGATGCAGCCTGACTATCTTTATGGTCAGGGTCGAGTCACCGGGACTCTTGACCATTAGGTACAGAGCTCGGAAAATACCTAGCGTCATCATACCCTTGCCCATTAGGCACGGGCCTCGGAAAATACCCAGCGTGATATCTTGTTCCATCGTCATCCTCCTCCAGCCAATGGTGGCGTAGTGCAACAGCCCATGCTACCCCACACTGTAGTCCAATTACTGTTACATTTAACACGTTGACTGCCATGAGAAGCAAGTGTGCTTCACAGAACTTTGATATACTTGGGCCGTGAGAAGCATTGTAGCTTCTCAAGGTTTGATGTAATATCGACGTGCGTGGTATAGCGATGCTTCTTGGTTATGGTATAGGCTTATAGGGTATGTTTTTTGGTGGCCTGGAGAACTATTTTATGTATGTAGCCCATGTATTTGTCGTACCTATGTCGAGTAAAACAACACTGATTCTGGATGAAAATTTATTTGTTTCTTATAAAATAACGTTATTGTCTGAATGTTTTTATTTTAACGTTGTTGAAAACGTAGTCTTAAGGAAACAAACAAGTCCTGGACAAGATTATGCTTTCTTTACGTGAGAAGCAAGTGTGCACCACACGGCCCTCTACATAAAGTAGAAATGCTTATTTGGGCCATGTGGTGCAAACGTGCTTCTCAAAAGTAACAATGCTAAAAAATACCAAAAATCGAAAAATGAGGATAAGATTGGGATAAAATCGATTTTAAATTATAAAGCAGACATTTTTAACTTATTTTTGAGTTTGGCACAAGAAACTTTTCTTTTTTATATTATGGTGGCAGTCAACGTGTTAAGCTATATAAGACAAAACCAAAAGCGCTTTCGTTAATGTACATTTGAGAAATTTGGTGGTTGTTATCAAACTTTGAACAATTTTGGGAAACGTTTTCCCAAGATTTTGGGAATATATATATATTATATATAGGTATGTATATATTTGTATTTTTGTACATTCCACTATACTCCCTCATTGAATTTGACGTCCACCTAGTGAAAACGTTTCCCAATATTCTTCAGAGTTTATTAACAATTTCACAAAATTTCTCAAATATACAAATTTTAAAAAAATGTTGATACAACAGATGTGTTTACATAATTAAAAGGAATGTTAAACAAATTTCTAAAGCATTCTAAGAAATTTCAGGAGAATTTCTAAATAATAATAAATAAATAAATAAATAAATAGAAATACAAATATAATGTTCGTTTGTTCAAAATTTAAGATCTCCGAAAGTTCTTAACTGATTGCTTTGAAATTACGACACAAGGTTGCAGTCGAATACAAGCATGTTTTTATATGGGGCATTCTGTGTCAAGACAGCAACTTTTTTTCATGAGGGTCTCAAAAAATCTGATTTTTATTTACATAGTCATATTTGATGAAAAAATATTACCTGAATTTTTTTAGATTTTTTTCACGCGCCGTTAATGGTACACATCCATTTGAAAAATAAATTTTAACTTTAAAGTTTCAAGTATACTATTAATAGCATAAACAACTTTGTATAAGTACATGAAAATTTTTGTTTTTTTCTCAATTTTTCAAAAAAAATATATCAAAATTTTTAAGTGACATTAACCCTTTCGCTCATGGTGACCAGAAATGTGGACACGTGGATTAATGTATATATAAGGTCATAAATAAAAATGTTGACCGTTTGTCCATAAGAAGTACATTCGTGGACATTATAACGAACGTATAAGACATATGTATATCGCCATAAAGATTTAGAATTAAATTGATTAATAAACTAAAAGAATTAAATTTACAAAAAATGTTTTTTAATAAATTTGAAACATCTGACAGCTAGAATATACATTATCAATTATATTGCTGTAAAAATAAAAATTCGTGAGTGAAAGGGTTAAAAGGCATTTTCTTACAAAAAAGTGAAAAAAAACACCAGAAAATATTTATCTCGCCAATGCGACAGTCTCGATTTTTCTTTAAAAAATTCAGTATATTTGAAATCAATAAAAACTAAAAAAAAAATTGGGTAGTGTGAGGGAAATGTCTTCATGAAGAAAAAAATTCATTTTAAGTTTTTCCTCTTAAAAATTTTTTCTCTACGGGGTGTTCTCAAACCTCTCACCCAGAGGAAACACTATGTTTATTAAAAAATTACGAACATAATGCAACTGATTTTATTGAAATCCGTTAAGAATTTACGGAGAAATTAATTATTAAAAACTAATTGATATTTTGAATTTTTTTCGGTATTAATGACGTCATACATAGAAGATAATTGCAATTGCCATCGTTATTATAAACATTATCTTCATAAGCCTTGATATAACATCACCAATGCCGAATAAATTCAAAATATTAATTACTTTTTAATAATTAATTTCTCCGTAACTTCTTAACAAATTTCAAAAAAATCAATTGCATTATGTCTGTAATTTTTTAATGAACATAGGGTTTTCCTCTGGGTTAGAGGTTTGAGAACACCCGATATACTAATTCCCTTAAGGGAGTAAAATAGGGAATGAGTTTATTTCGTGATTTACGCGGACGAAGTCACGAGGGGAAAACTAGATGTCTCACTTGTGTGACAGGTAAAAACATGCTTTTATACAATCTCTATATCTGCATAGACAATGGAACAACAATAAAAACTGGTATCTGGTTTGTGGTCACTGAAATATGATACGTTTTCTCTTTCCTTTCTTTTCCATTTAACCAGACTGTTCCGTCGCAAGAGTACTTCTATATATCGTTTCTTACCCTTCATTATCATCGCGATCTAAGTAACGTGCTAATCTAGAGTTAATCTCGCCATCGGTCGTAATGGCGAGGTGGGCGGTATGTTTCGGCGAACGTAGACTGCGAATGCGCTCGCAGTCCCATACCATTCCCGGAAGGTTAATTACCGGGCGGGTTGGAATGAGCCATTTTCCACAGCACCCACTCTAATAGATACCGCTATACTGCAAATACTGAATCAGCTTTGGAAGGAGAAGAAATGACCAACCCCAATAGATGACCGATCGGGAAAATCTGACACCTGGCTCATCCAGGTACAAAGGATCGAACCATCATTCGAGGTAGCCTGACCCATCTTAATGGTCGGGGACGAGCAACCGTTACTCATACCCGTTAGATACGGGACTCGGGAGTTACCCAGCGTCAAGGTCTGAATTTATTGGAGAATGACCGGCATTGGGATATATGCATTAACGACGCGTGTCACACGTTACATCCAAATCAAATTCGTGCATTGTTTGCAATCATATTGACCGCCTGCTTTCTTTCATCTCCAACATAGTTATACGAGAAATATGACTCGCACATGGCTGAAGATATTTTCTGTCGAATACGCAAGGAAAATTCAAATATGAACATGTGGATTTTACAGCAGCCATCTACAACGAAACGTTGCTAATGATTGACGATTTGTGCTTAGAAATTGCGAACAAAGTTCTCAATCAATTGGGAATGCCATCACCGAATCGATCTGCTGCTGCTTCGTTCGATGTAGAATTGCGTCGTGAACAAAATTACAACACGGGTGATCTTTTGTCGTATGTGGAATCAAATATTCCTAAGCTAACTCTTGAGTAAAAAGACATTTACGATCAAATAATGCAAACTTCGTTAGGTGCGCCAGAAGG
Organism: Xiphydria camelus; assembly: GCA_963678675.1. Classification (NCBI taxonomy): domain Eukaryota; kingdom Metazoa; phylum Arthropoda; class Insecta; order Hymenoptera; family Xiphydriidae; genus Xiphydria; species Xiphydria camelus. The sequence goes on from OY783194.1 coordinate 4,500,436, forward strand.
AATTGGTAACACGTTCTTAATTAGATTGTTTCTGGCAGCAATTCGATCGCAAAATGGCATAGCCTTGGCTCTTACATCGTCCTGAATAACTGCGACATTGCTACCAGTTGGAAGAACTGCTCATTCCGCTTTGAAATTGCCATTGAACATGCAATTCATTGAAACTCCCACGCGCAAAATTGCCAAAGCATCCGGCATGGGAAAAGTATTGCAGAAATGCAAATTTTTCTTTTTTTTCATTTAACCAGACTGAGCCACAGCAACGTGTAGCAGGGTAAGTAATTTTAGAAAAGTAATAAAAATTATAAATTGTTTTAAAATTATATAATTCATGCAATTTTTGCAGAATTCCTCAGAGAAAATTAGGAGTATTCAAGAATAACTATAGAGAAAAAGGATTTTCATAAATAGACTGTAATATCATTCCGCAATATTTTGGAGCTTCTCTAAAAAGTATTGTAAAATTTGATACATTTCTCAGAATTATATTGAAAGACTTTCACAAATGTCCAACTAAACAAATTCGTGAAGGGCAGACAAAGTATTAGCCGTTGAAATAATAAACAACTTATCGCTGGAGAATTAGGTAAGTTAGATGCTTATAATAATAGATGAAATATAAATATTTCATGTTTACTCCAAGAGCTATTGCGATGTTTGCGCAAACTTCGCCAGAGAATAAATCAACTCTCATATGCCTATTTAGGAGAAGTCCCATAACTAGGCCAGTCATATCGTACATAAAAACGAGCCCAACCTTGCAATAATTAGGGTAAACCTAATTTTTTTTATATGTTGTTAGGATCCACCTGGGTAGTATAAATCCAGATTTGCAACCCTGAAAAAGTAGTGCCACTTGAGACATAGCCAAAAAACCGCGATATTTTTGGACTTTTTTCAATTCTTTGCCAAAAAAACACTAAAAGGAACTTCTGACGAAAAAAGTCACCCTTACCTTTTCTAAAGTAGATAAAATTTGCTCTAGCCGAGCTCGGTAGCTCTCGTAGTTGATGAGATGCAGCTTTGCAAATATGACAATTTTTTTCTAAAACGGGCAAACTTTAGCTTACGCTCTACTTTTGAATGAAATATTTTCAAAAGTACTAATCCTACATAAAAACTTCGAGAAATAAAACTTTAGAAAATTTAATTACCTTTCATTTAAAAAATGGCCAAAAACCAAAAAAGTCACAGTGAGATATCGATAGAGGCCTAAGGCGAGGGAAGCAGGCTCGGGCAGGAGGGAAATAATTATTACATAGGACAACAGTGATTTTGTTACTCGTACCAGACCAGGTGATTCTTATAGATTTATGTGCGCTAAAAACGAATCTGACTCTCAAATTTGTGACGTTGGTCAGGATTTCGAGATACTTGAGATTAAATATACGAAAACTGGTGATTTTGGCCATGTTTACGGGTCTATTACAATGAAACTAAAAAAATTGTTCTGAACTGCACTTACAGCATTTCAAAGTGTCGTTTTTGAACTTTTCAATACATTGCTTGATTGTTCCTAAACGATTTTACAAAGCCAAATTTCAGTACAAGTCGATCATGTGGGTCCACCGTACCACGCGTCCGCTACATTTAGGCCATATTCACGGCTCTATTACAATGAAACTAAAAAATGTTTCTTAATTGCACTTACAGCATTTCAAGGGGTCATTTTTGAACTTTTTAATACATTACTTGATTGTTCCTAAACGATTTCACAAAGCCAAATTTCAGTACGAAAAATCGATCAGGTAGGTCCACCGCACCACGCGTCTGATACATTTAGGCCATATGCACGGCTCTATTGCAATGAAACTAAAAAATTTTTCTTAATTACACTTAGAGCATTTGAAAGTGTCATTTTTTAATTTTCCACTTCATTGCTTGATTGTTTTTAAACGATTGTATAAAGCTAAGTTTTAGTACAAGTCGATCGTGCGGGTTCACCGCGCCACACGCCTAAATGAATATGAACAATTGACTTGTCGTAGAGAAATTTGGCTTTATAAAATCGTTTAGGAAGAATCAAGTAATGTATTGAAAAGTTCAAAAATTATACTTTCAAATGCTGTAAGTGCAATGAAGAAACATTTTTTAGTTTCATTGTAATAGAGCCGTGAATATGGCCTCAATGTATCAGACGCGTGGTGCGGTGGACCTACATGATCGACTTGTATTGAAATTTGGCTTTGTAAAATCGTTTAGGAATAACTAAGTAATGTATGGAAAAGTTCAAAAATGACACAAGTGCAATTAAAAAAAATTGTTTAATTTCATTGTAATAGACCCGTGAATATGGCCAAGATCGCCCGTTTTCGTATATTTAACCTCAAGTATCTCGAAATCCTGACCAACGTCACAAATTTAAGAGTCAAATTCGTTTTTAAGACACATAAATCTATAAGATCACTTGGTCTGGTTCAAGTAACAAAATCACTGTTGTCCAATGTAATAATTATTTCCCTCCTGCCCGATCCCGCTCCCCTCGCCTTAGGCCTCTATCGATATCTCACTGTGACTTTTTTGGTTTTTGGCCATTTTTTAAATGGAAGGTAATTAAATTTTCGAAAATTTTATTTCTCGAAGTTTTTATGTAGGATTAGTACTTTTGAAAATATTTCACTCGAAAGTAGAGCGTAAGCTAAAGTTTGCCCGTTTTAGAAAAAAATTGTCATCTTTGCAAAGCTGTATCTCATCAACTACGAGAGCTACTGAGCTCTGCTAGAGCTTAGATTGTAGCAAAGTTTATCTACTTTAGAAAAGGTAAGAATGACGTTTTTCGTCAGAAGTTCCCTTTAGTGTCTTCTTGGCAAAGAATTGAAAAAAGTCCAAAAATATCGCGGTTTTTTGGTTATATCTCAGGTGGCACAACTTTTTCAGGGTTGCAAATCTGGATTTATACAACCCAGGTGGATCCTAGCAACATATAAAAAAAATTAGGTTTACCCTAATTATTGCAAGGTTGGATGTACGATATGACTGGACTAAACAGGTAATAGCTATTTATGTGCTACCCCACAAGTTTGCATTCATATAAAACGGATTACAAAAGGTTCGTTCCAACTAACATGAGAACTGGTTCTCAACTCGGCGGAGTGTGCGCAGTCTGACTTAGCCGTTCCAACAAACACAGAACTGGTTCTGGAACGATTCCAAAGAGCGTTCCAACTAAACTGCGAACTGTAACAGAACGGTTCTAGAACGGTAATTCCAGTCCCTAGTTCTGAGTTGGGACGATTTTCTAGCCCACGCGTAGTAATGCGCGAGACGCGCTCTATTTGAATCGGTGAGTCCAAGAACAGTACAAATGCATAAAGATAGTTTCGAGAAAAAATGAAAAAACATAATAACTTCACAATGAGTTAATGGCCATGATATAAAAGTTGTGATAACTTTTTAGGTAAATGATAATTGGAAATAAAAAATCCGAAAAAATCACTCCCCTCCAAGTTATAGAAGGAAAAAAATGTATGCACGCGTGTACTCTTTTTGGACTCATCTTTCTTTTTCTGCTTTTTTGAATGTTTGTCCATGATAAGCTCTTGAAAAATGTAATGTTTTTTACGTTTCAACAATTAGTTGAACTCACACATCCGTTTAGGATAACCCATGATTTTCCGCAAAATGTATACAAAAGGTGGACAAGCCTCCCTGTGCTGTGTGCGATCCTGTGTTCCAACACATCCCATGAATTCAGTTCTAGAACGCATCTGACTGGCGCATGCGCATTAAATAATTCTTAACTAGTTCCAGGACGGTTCCAGAACTGTCCTAAAATGCTTGTTGGAACGAACCTAAAGAATTACTGAAACTGACCCTAAAACTTTCTTCTACAAATCGAACCTCACCCCCACTAAAATTTGTTTCAGGAAGTTCTTGCAGTTCATTTACGCTGACTTTATCTTATACTGCAGAAATTGAAAAGGACGTCTCATGAAAATAGCAACACAGCCCTAAATTTACAAAAATAATTGACTCGAACTTCCGGGATCTAAAACCGAACATGAAATATTCGATTCGTATGACAACCATGTACATCTCTTAAGCCGGGTTTTCACTGCGCGAAACTGTTTCGCGAAAAAGAGAGAGCGAGTGAGAAGAGGGAGCGCGAGAAAAGGAGGAGACACGACTCGCGCAACAGTTTCGCGTGGAGTTTCGCGCAGTGAAAACCCGGCTTTAAGGACTGTCACACCGAACATTATTTCACACGTTAAAACTATAAAAACTTGAAAAGTTTTTGCTTTGATAGTCTGCACCATGGCTTTTTCTTCTCGCGTCAGCATTTGAACGTCACCCCGCTCGAATTCATTGGTCTCTGGCGGAGACTTCATCATCCCCGTCTTGGAAATCGAGGAGTCGAGATGAGATTTCTTCAATTGCGCTAAGTATTTCACGCAGGTATAAGACCTTGTCGCACCTGCGACATGGTCGATAACGTCGGAGATGTTTGCGGTTCATGGCAAGGCGGAGCAGGCCGTACTCATCCGGAGAAGCTGCACACACCTGGATGTGTTGAACCCCGCTTTTCCCGCGTGTTCCCGTACTCTCGTTTCCAGATATCGATCGAACAAGCGCGACGCGGAGGGGGGGAGACTCCCGGGGTGTTCCCGTTGGAGCTGGCTGGCTGTGTGGCGTTCACTGACCTACCCTACCCTACCGTAACCTGCCAGGGTGAGTATCAACACCGTACTCTCTCTCTCTCTCTCTCTTTTTCTCCCGCCTACGTCTCCACCATCCACTCTCTCTATCGTGTACGTGTAGAGGTGCCTCTCCTCCTCTCCGTGGCTTTTAGCCACACCAGCGCGGAATATTAGATCTCGCTGCGCATATGTGATTATCCACGTTCGGACGTTATATCGCTGCACTGCGATGCATTGCGGGGATGCTATAGGAATTTTTTAATCTCTCCCGCGTCATATACATTTGAAGCATTTCTGAGTACTGACAGTGAGTCATTATAGACTTAAGTTTGATGGGTTAGGGTGATGCAGTTATGTGCAATTCACTTTAATTCCAATTAAAGATCACAATATAGAAAGGTGCTAAATGCCAAAGACATGTAATTTCAGTATTTACTATAATGAGTTTTTTTAAATAAGCTATTATGACGTTTTTCGTGAATAAATTTTTTCATATTTTTGGCACTTAGCACCTTTCTACATTATGATCTTCAATTGTGATGATTTGATGAATAACGGAATATAAAGTTTCGCCTTTTTCATTAAATTTATTATTCGTGGTTAAAGAACTGTCTATGGACTGTGTTGTATCAATGGATGTTTAATATAGAATTGTGCCTTAATTTATAGACGATTTCTAATGAAGACTATAGTATTATCATTCGAGCTTTCCCTTCGGATTATAATTCAATTTTATTTGTATATTTAATATATGCAGAATTGTGATTATTTACATTACGGATCATTCAAACTTTCTCTTTCAATTACCATTCAATTCTCGTTTGTGATCATTGGCAAAAAATGTCACTACAGCTTTTTCATTGAACTTACTGTTCTCATCCAATCGCAAACTTTACCATCAAAACTTTTTCTTTGCACTACTGTTCGCGTCCAATCGTAAATATCGTCGCTGAGGTTTTTCGAATTAGTTGTCATCGATTACCGTTGGTAACACAGTCACACAAAAAACAGTGGGGTATACTTTTGATGCGATATATGTTATCCATAGTAATTTTACCTCCTGATCACGAAGCAAGAGTGTCAAAATTTGGCCACCACATCAATTTTTTATTTAATCGCAAAAAACCAGACAGAGATCATGATTTTCAAAAAGTCAATGGACTTAAACCAAACCAAATTCGACATAGGGTTTTTTTTGGTCGCTGATCACGAATCTGAAGTCGATATTAAAAAATTCAAGATGGCGGATCCATATGGCGGATGAGATTTTTGAAAATCAGCGGATTCATGCCAAATTTGGTATAGGGAGGTTTTTTGGGTCGCTGATCACGAATCTGATCTTTATTTATTGTTACAACATACACTTTGCAGTCGTCTCGAGGCTCAATTGACAAAAAACCGCAAAAAGGTGAACGCTTTCACCAAGACATAATCATGGAAAATCGATACTAAAAGGAAAATGGGATGACCGTATGTAGGCGGACTATTGCTGGTTACTTAAAAGAGAGACACGCAAGGACCGAAGAAAGCAATTGGGCAGAAAATCTGTGAGAAGGTCGTTCACAGAAAAAAAACAAGATATAGCCGAAATAAGGTAGATTAGAAGCCGTAGAGGATCTAATGAAGGTAGGTTAGTGAGACGAAGGAGTTAGTGAGATCATCAGATAGTGAGATATTGAGATGGGAAGATAGAGGGGTAGGAAGATAGATTGTAGCTGCGATAGTGAGTTTCTGAGGAAGGAGATAGAAAGATATGGTGTTAGAAAGATACTGACAATATGAGATAAAAATTAAATGACATTGTAGGATAGTACAATAAAAAGTTAGTAATTAGGCTACTTCATGAACTAAGGATCAGTTAAGGATAGATGGATTGATTGATTAATTAAACATTTGTTGTCGCTGTATAGCAAATTTGGTAAAAATCCGTTGATTTTCGAAAATCTCATCCGCCATATTGGATCCGCCATCTTGAACTAAAAAAATCTGACTTTAGTTTCGTGATCGGCGACCCAAAAAACCCTTCTATTCCAAATTTGGCATGAATCCGTCGATTTTCGAAAATCTCGTCCGCCATATTGGATCCTCCATCTTGAATTTTTGAATTTCGACTTCAGATTCGCGATCAGCGACCAAAATAATCTCCTATACCAAATTTGGTTTGAGTCCATTAACTTTTTGAAAATCATGATCTCTGGCTCGTTTTTTGCGATTAAATAAAAAAATTGATGTGATGGCCAATTTTTGACAATTGTTTCGTGATCAATAGGCAAAATTACTACGGATAACATATATCGCATCAAAAGTATACCCCACTTTTTCTTTGTGTGACTGTAATTAATGAGAAACTTTGCCAAAGACTCATTTCTCCAAACGTGAATTCTGTGAAAATCTTGAAAGATTAAATTTGTACATTTTTTTCGTTATCTCAACTTCATTTCTCCCTTGACATCGAATAATTATCCCCCGACTGAGGCGTTTATTCATCGCTTAAACTAATCAAGTTATCCCAGATGATAAAGTGAAATGAGACACCCTGTATATTGCAATTTGTCCCCCTTAATAAAAGACTCCTATTTTACATGCTATATCTCTTATCTTAACTCTACATGATTCCCAACGATATACGTCCGAGAGGGCATTCTTTTTCATTATCGAATGAATTGACATAGCTTTGTGAATGTCATGGAGATAGGATAAACGAGAGGTGTGCTCTCGAATGGGTAGGTCTATCATGTAGGTATAATGGCGATGACGATATTTTTTAATGGGAATGGTCGTGGCACGATAGCCAGAGCCGATTCCCCAGCTTTTGCTATACGCGCCATCTACTATACGACAGATTCCAATTTTACCTTCATTTTTTATCGTCCGACTTTGAAGAGAAACGAATCTCTGTTGCATCCCTACCGCGCGCCACCTTGTAGTAACGGCGACGTCGTTTGTTCAACGCAGCCGGATGGCACAAATCAATGCAAGGCGGCTCCTGGAGCCTCGTCTCGAGTATTTGTCCTATATTTTAGGAGAAGCCTGTTCCCGGCGAAGCATTTTCACGAGGCGCCAACTGGCGCAGTGTATACTATATATGTATATAAATCTAGGTATCAAAAGTTTCGCGGGAGAATATAAGGGAATGTGTGGGTACGCAGTGTAGCATGCGCGAATATTCAACGAGGAAGAGAATCCTTTCCTTAGTTCGCCACAGTCGACATTCGTGTGGGTAGTTTCAACTATTGAAGAATTTTTGTGAATGTCGATTTTCTGTGCGTTATTTTGAAGTATAGTTTATAAAATAGTATTAACGATTTTAATTTAGAAACGGATATGGCTATACCATTTGATTTGATGAGAAAAATTAACAGATTATCTTTGAAAATAATGAAGACCGGAAAATTTTTATCACAATGCAAATAAATTTATGAATTACCTGTTTAGATTCTTAGTTTCACATGGTGCTGTATTTATTATTGCATTTTAAAACTAAATTGTTTTTCTTCAGCTGTTAACAATTTCTATGTATTCAATTGTGACATACGGGATGTTGCAATTAGGAAGTTCATAAGGGGCGTGGTTTCAATAGGTAGATATCTACTCCGCCGAATAATGGCAAGACGATTATTCACTATGATTAGAGGAATACATGAACGATTATCAATATCTATCCGATTGAGTAATGAAGTTTTATAATTATTATAACCAGAAGAGCAAGTATTTACTAAATTAAACCACACCTCATATGATCCTTGTAATTGTAATACCATATTATATTGCATCCAGTCTTCTCTGAAATATTATCAAACTTTCACGAATATTCTGAAAATGATATCAGTAGTAATTTTTTCTATTAATATTCGAAAATTAAATATATTTTATAAATATGTGCAGTTTAATCTAAAATACTCAATTCTTAAGCTGTGCTTCTAGTATTAATATTTAATGAAATAATAACAAGCACGAATGATGTTGATCACGATCTAATTGTAAGAGACACTCTTCTATTTACATAATGAAGAGCTTTTTCTCAAAAAGTGTATTCATTCAAAATTATTTTAAGATAACCAACAAAGTATTGTTTCCAACCACAAATACTAATTTCTATAAGGGTGAGTGCTCCGAAATGAAATAAAAAAGCTTTCCATTTCGGTTACAAAAAAAAACAATATTTTTGAGAGAAAACTAGAATACAAGCTTGGTAAACCAATTAAAAACAAATATTTACAGGAGACAGTTCATTTTTGTCATTATTTTTTATTTTATTTAGCTTTTCTTTAAATTTAGCAGCAGGGGAATCATTCAAAAAGTTAATAGACTTAACCAAATTCGGTATAGGGTTTTTTTTTGGGTCGCTGATCACGAATCTGAAGTCGGATTTCAAAAATTCAAGATGGCAGATCCAATATGGCGGACGAGATTTTCGAAAATCGACGGATTTATGCCAAATTTGGTATAGGGTTTTTTTTGGATCGCTGATCACGAATATGGTTATATTTGCAAAAATTAAAATTTTTTGAATCTGAAATCTGATTTCAGATTCGTGATCAGCGACCCAAATAACCTTCCTATACCAAATTTGGCACAAACCGTCGATTTTCGAAAATCTCGTCCGCCATATTGGATCCGCCATCTTGAATATTTGAAATCCGACTTCAAATTCGTGATCAGCGACCCAAAAAACCCCCCATACCGAATTTGGTTTAAGTTCATTAACTTTTTGAAAATCATGATCTCTGGCTGGTTTTTTGAGATTAAAACAAAAATGTGAGGTGATGGCCAAATTCTGACACCCCGGATTCGTGATCAGGAGGCAAAATTAATATGGATAACATATATGGCATCAAAAGTATACCCTACTCTCTCTTACGAGCTTACCTTTCATAATGCTCATTTTTCTGTAGAAACATTATTCCCCTGGAAAAACAGTTCCCCTGGAACGACACCAGGGGAATGACAAAATATGAGATTTTTTTAATTAAATTTGAACGGGCTGAGCGTCATTATAAGGCTTAAACTCAAAAATATATTAATATTAACCTTAGTTATTTACTTCTAGTTCACAACATAATTTCAATATTCACTAGAACTATTACTTACCAGAGGAATGACAGTTTCAATGTGACTACAGAAAAAAATTCTGTAACTTATAGATTAACTTGGAAATAAATGCACGTAAACCAATCAGTTTTTGGAAACCCCACTTGCTACTTACTCTCACCTGGTAACACAAACCTCTGGCTCCATTTCCCAGGCATTAATGGAATTTTAACATGTGCAGGGGAATGACATGCATATTGTGGACACGCAAGTTTAACATTTTTTTTAGACTTATTAAAGTAACTTTTTTATTTATTTATCTACTACGACTTTTAAACAGAGTTTTTTGTAGGTAGATCTTAATTTATAGCTGTTTAAGCATACCAAATACTCTTTCACTTTATGTCTAATGGCTGTAAAGCGAAGGAGATACAAACCAGGGGAATGACAATTTACACCTAAAATATTAAATAAAAACGGAATTTTATAGAACTATGAAAAATATAATCAACGACCCAATAAAACAAAGGCAAAGAGTGCTTAAAACAGATATCTAACACATTAGAGTTTAAACCCAAGAACAGTGCACCACTGATATTGCATATTGTGCACTTCACAGGCAACCACCCATAAATTAAAATCTTCATTGTAGGTCAGGATAGATTTAATTACGGAGATAATAGATGTTTTGTAAATCTGAGAGCAATATTATTTTTTTAAATCATAAAAAAATTCAGAGGACCAATTCAATTTTGAAGAGTAAGGCGGCTGGAAAGCATGACTGTTTCATTGGCAAAGCGCTGCTTACCGATATAAATTATAGAATCATCATCATTGTCATTATAGTTATAAGTATTACTACTCTTGGTTTCCGGGTGGTAATCGCATCCAAAAATATTATTTTATCGACGTTTCGGAAACATTGCAGTTTGTTTCATCAGGGCTGATGGCCTACTGATACTGAGACGTCCTATACTGAGCGCTCCCTTTTATACTATTCGTTTCCTCCAACTATCACTACGACCCCCCTCGACTAGGGTGGCCGGTGGGTGCGCAGCTTGCTGGTGCGCAGCATTTTCGATCATTTCTATTGCTTCGCGATTTTTTCTGGCGAAGAATCCTTTCGTGCTTGCAAAGACTTTTCTTTTCGAAGAGTATTTGGTGGCCATGCATGGAAAATATACTACTCTTCTTGATTATGTGTACGAGAGCAGAGTGAAAAGTCCGATACTTTTCTAGTAAATGATGGTGCGATCGCGAAAATGAGTATACGCCCCCATTTAGCGAAACAAAAAGTTCTGTTCCACCACGACAATGCACCTGCCCATTCATCTGCCATTGCAACAGCGAAATTGATCGATTTAAAGTTCGAATAGCAATTAGGATATGAGAACTGCGTGCTAGGTGGCGGCACTGAGACAGAAACTTAACCGGCGATTCGTCCATTGATCGGATAGCGCGCAACCGACTATTTTTCGTTTTGAAGCTTTAGTATTAATTTGTACATTTCTACTCATCGTGACTGATAGTTTATAGACAACATAAAAATGAAAAGTAAACAGTTGTAGTTTCTGTCTCAGTGACGCCCCTAACGGCAAAAACTCGCGCTCCGGATCCTCATTGCTGCCGCATCCACCTTATTCACCGGATTTGGCTCCCTACGACTTTTTTCTCTTCCCAGACTTGAATACATTTCTGGCTGGAAAGAAATTCTCATCAAACGAAGATGTTATCGCCGCAGCAGGGGGCTACTTTACAGACTTTGAGGCGCACCGCCATCTACTAGAAAAGTATCGGACTTTTCACTCTGCCCTCGTATGTATGAAGTCTGTCAGCGCCCTCTGTGTCGTCCAGTGGAACTTCCTATCCCTGCATACCGTATGTCCCACTCTGTACGGGCCAATTTGAAGTTACCTTCGGGGAGGCTTGGTCGGTACTTGAGTGATTTAATACCGGTAGAAGTCGAATCGGTAGTTAGAGTTGGTGCCAATTCGGGAGATCGAAGCGTCTAACCTCGAAATTATGAATTTGTGAATAATGGTGAGTAATTTCCACTCCATTTAAATCCATAATTTCGAAGTTAGACGCTTCGATCTCCCGAATTGACACCAACTCTAACTACCGACTTGACTTCTACCGGTATTAAATCACTCAAGTACCGACCAAGCTTCCCCGAAGGTAACTTCAAACTGGCCCGTACAGAGTGGGACATACGGTATACCGTATGTCTGACGGCAAGCACAACACCACTTCGGCAGTTATTACCGACGGTGGTCGAAAATTGCATTGGAACTAATGCAAGATTCGACCACCGCCGGTAAAAACTGCCGACGTGGTGTTGCGCTTGCCGTCAGACATACGGTATATTACCACAGACAATCATAAGAAATAGCTGCACTGGTTATATACGAAGCCAATTGCCGACATGAAAACCTGTTTCAGTCTAGTGTACCTTTCATGCTCTTTCTTCCTATTACTGGTTTTCCTCAAGGGGTCTCTCCTACGTATATTTTGCTGCAAGTGTAGGAGATGCTATATATTCCTGAGGATACCAGTGGGATCTTGTTCTTAGGGGATTTTCGGATCTGGGAAATCTTACCCATGGGTTTAAAAATGATTCGTATATATTGTACTTTTGCAGTACTCTGTCGATCCTCTCTGTAACTCCTTCTACACATGGAAGGATGACGCTCGTTCTCCTATTGCTGCCTTCCTCATTATTTTCATCTTGATTGTTATCTCCTTGATTTTCCCAGGCAGGCTCGTGATTGGAGTTCTTCCTCCTGATGAGCCAGGCGATAGTTTCTTCTATGTCGCGTCGTTCAAAGCCATTGTGCATCAATGTCTTTTTTAAATAAATTAGTTCTTTGTGGATGCTCTCTGGTTACGAAATTTCAATAACCCTACTTACCAGTGAGCTAATTACGGATTGTTTTTGTGCAGGATGGTGGTGAGACAGTGCATTGAGATATCTTTTGGTATGTGTCTGTTTTCTGTAAACGGTATGACCTAGCGTTCCGTCCATTCGTCTCCTCGCCATAACGTCCAGAGGAAGGGGATTTGATTATCCGATTCGATTTCCATGGTAAAACGAATATTTGGATGCTGCCTGTTAATGTAGTTCAAGAATTGTTCCGATTTTTCTTTGCTGTGTGGCCATACTACGAAAGTGTCATCCACATATCTGAACCACAGTGTGGGTTTGCATGGAGCATTTGTCAGGATCCTTGTCTCAAAATTTTCCATGAAGATATTGGCTATTACTGACGAAATTGGGGAGCCCATTGCGACCGCCGACGCACATACGGATATTTGAGCCTAAAAGCTGGCCATAAATCATTTTTGTAAAATTGTGGATATTAAAAAACAAAATGCTCATTTATATAGCTAAATGTACCGCGCATCATTTAGTAGCCACTACTTTTTATTCGACTCCCGCAATGCCCTCTAGCGTCAGTCGGAAGTTACCGTTCGCTTGAGGTGACATGTGCATTGTCGATGTTTCTTTCTGTGTGTTCTCACAATACTTATTATTATTGAGTGTTGTGACATTCTCAATTTACTGAAGATACTAACTTTGTGCGAGATAACCTCCCCGTGGAGTAAACTGCAATGTTTGCGATACATCGGCAAAATAATATTTTTGGAAACGGTTACCACTCGGAAGCCAAGAGTAGTAATACTCATAACTAGAATACAGATCATTTTCAGTGGCAGATTTCAGGCAGATTGAATTATATTTTTATACCATTGTCCATAGTACTTATGTATCAAGTAAGTCAAAGTATTCGTCAATAATAAATTATTTCACTTCAGCAAAATATGGATAAAGTAGATCATCCCGTGGAAAATGTCGGTATCTTGCTAGAACTTTGTTTATATAAATCCGGGTATAAATTAGTAATAGAAACGGATATATGCACACTTCATTAAGTAGAAACAATGTGAAAACAATAATTTTCTAGACAAAAACGTCCTACATTCGGTGGGATCTGCATGCGACTATGATAGAACGTAACAGTATGATATCAAACAAATCTAAGAGTTAAATATAATAAAATTACCATGAAGTGCATTACAAGAATTGAATTACTATAGGTGTATAACCAATTCGCTCGAGAAGGATGAACACCCACGATTTAAAGTTACTATGGATCGTTGCAAAGAAGTTCCTCGAACCTTTTCTAGCCGCCTAAAATTGCAGATATTACATTTTAAGGAATTCAAGCTATTTTAATTAATTTTCGTATCAAAAATATAATTAAACAAAGTTAAACTTCAAGAAAAATAAGCAAATTCACCTTGAAAGGTAAAAATAACTTTTTGATACTTCAATGCGATATTAGAATATGTTACACATTTAAAAATAATTTTTCCGAATATGTTGCATTTTGATTCAAACGCTCCTGTTTCGAATCTGAAAACTCTAAGATATTTTACGTTTCAAACGAAAGTAAATCTGCTGAAGCATGCGTCTTTTATTGTGTGAAGTTAGTAAAATCTCTTTTTAGCCAATTTCGAAATTTATATAATGTAGTATGCAGTATGCAGTATATATAATAGTGCACGAACTATAATATATGTATGTTCATTCCCGCGTATTTTCTCCGAACCATTCTTGATGCGTATAATTTAATATATCCAGTCGGTGGACGTGTTTCCATTCATCGAGATTTTTTTTTCAGCGGCGCGATGTTCTGCGAACGTGATGCGAATTTTATTAAGACAGACACTCGAATATAAAACTCGGAAAAAAAACTCAGCCTCGCTTATATAATATCGATTCTTCAATCATATTGGCATTCGCGCAATTGGTTTTCACCATTCGCGCGCTGTATATGTGTGTGTGAAACATTATTCTATTATTAATTTTCCTAACTTCTATAATGGACTACTGTGTCATGGAGTTGAGTCCATTACTCGAAAGGATGGATTGACTGTTGGAGTAACGTATATTCTCGAGCTCAAAATTGCTAACTAAAATTCAGATTTTATGGAATCACGTAATTTAAATTCTCTAATAATTGTATAATGGTATTCATGGAACTGTCTTTCACCACCCACGTTCTGCATTTGACATTATTCTATTATTATTAGATGTGACGCTTCAAAACTCAGGTTAGCGTAAAGTGTGCTACGAAATGAAAGATATAATTGGAGTAATCCTATTTTGAATACAATTTTAACACTTTGAGTACACCTGGGGTCATGTCTGACACCACTCGTTTACATTCCAGTATTTACGTTGATATAAATGAATCGTTGGAATCTAATCGGCTAAAGATTGATATTAGCATCTATTGTCGCATATTTCATGTTATCATGCCACTTCCACTAAAATTATTTCATAAGAGAGAAGGGGGAGTGGGTGAGAGGGGAGGGAGAGAGAGAGGGAGAGAGTAGCGAGAAGGGGCGGATAGGAGGGAGAGTGGTAAAGAGAGAGAGAGAGGAGGAGGGCATAGAGTCTCATTGTCAGTTCTTATTGTCAAAGGGAATACGTCTACTTTAGTTCCATTCAAAGATCGACCAGTTCGCGCTTATAACTCGACTTCGTCGAATCTGGGTCTAATTATATTAACGAAGTCTCTTTCGTTATTAACATATAGATTCAATTAGAGAATTACCCGACGAGAAGTTCGCCAGCTGTAAGATATAGTCGAAGGGGCGCAAGACACTTCAAAGTTCTCTCGAGCGAATCCCTTTATCACATGGTGAGAGAACGAGAGAGAGGGGGCAAGGACTACGTGGTGACTCGAAACAAAACCTCATACCCGGTTCCTCTAAAACCAAGAGCCTTTGGAGATTCCGCCTCCGATCTTCGTCGGGCGCGACTTGCTGCAACTCACTTAGCTCTCTTTTCCTTTCCTTTGCGAGACTTCTTTCCCCTCGCGCTCCCCTTATCAATTCCTTTTAGAACCGCTTTGGTGCCACGCTGCGTATCGGTCGATGCGTGCGAAAAGCACTCAAAGATACGTATACAGCTGCACTCGCGCGCTCACACGTGTCTGTGTATATAGAAGATATCTTTTGTCAACGGCCAAACTTTCGTTCGCTTTTCCCCGTTCAAGTTTCTGCGGCAGGAAATCTCGCCCGTCGTCACTGTTGCCGCTGCTGCCACTGCAGGAAGTGTCGCTTCTACGCGAGCTTTCATAATAGTATATAGAATATATACAGGATGAGACGCTTAAAATCGAACAACTGTATATCTTCCTTGAGTTTGAGAGAGAAAATACGTTAAAATATTTCTTACAAAAGTTGACGGGTAAGGGTAATTTAGGCCAAAGTGTATAGCCGGATAACCATATGAAAACTGGCCCCTCTTGAATTTTTTTCTCGTTCAGGTATATCTTGTGTTTATATATAAGTAAGCTCTCAGTAAATTATTAGATCAAAATATTGTTTTAATCAAAAGTTGTCGCAAAAAAGCCAAAAAAGGAAAATATTTGTTATCTCGAGAACTACTCGACTGACGTTGCACGGCAAAATATGTTATAGTATGTTATGCACCATCATGTAGCTATATTATGAAAAAAATATTAGATTATTTCGCCCATAAATAAAGTAAAAAAACAAGTTTGAATTTTTCAATGATTTTTATTTTGCATAGGTATAAAAAATAACACCCCCGCCGTTTTTTATATAGATTCAAGTATGATTAAACTATGACATATAATTTTTACAAGATGATTTCTATGGTGCAACAAGTCGAAATAAATTTATGAAAATGAAACCAATTATTTTTTGCTATATTAACAAATTCATGTCTTTTGGTGATATATGTCGTTTATCTTAATTTATTTGCACCACACTTATGTGCAATACGAACGTAAATTCGAATTTGTTATTATATTTTATTAGGTGTTCAACTTTGCTTCCGCCGTTTTCTGCTATCTATTACGTTAGGAAAACGGTGGAAGCAAAGCTGTACACTTAATAAAATATAATAACAAATTCGAATTTACATTCGTATTGCATAAGTGTGGTGCAAATAAATTGGGATAAATGAAATATTTTACCGAAAGAGAGACATGAATTTGTTACTTTAGCAAAAATAATTGGTTTCATTTTCATTAATTTATTGCGACTTGTTGCACCATACAAATCATCTTGTAAAAATTATATGTTATAGCTTAATAATGCTTTAATCTATATTTAAAAAAACGGCGGGGGTGTTATTTTTAATATGCAAACAAAATTATTGAAATATTCAAAATCGTTGTTTTACTTTATTTATAGGTGAAACAACCCAATACTTTTTTTACAACATAGCTACATGATGGTGCATAACATATTTTGCTGTGCAACTTCAGTCGAGTAGTTCTCCAGATAACAAATATTTTCGTTTTTTGGCTTTTTTGCAATAACTTTTTATTATAAATCAATATTTTGATCTAAACATTCACTGAGAGCTTACTTATATATAAATACAAAATATACCTGAATGGGAAAAAAATTCAAGCGGGGGCAGTTATCATATCGTTATCCAGCTATACCCTTTAGTGAAAGAAAGGCTTTTGTTCCAAGGTTTTTTCTTTCAGAATTATATCAAGATGCTTTTTTAATTAGAATAACATGTATCTTCTTTAATATGACTGAAGTAGCAATCAAGGTAAATTGAACAATATATGATACAAGTATTTTGATTTGAGTATTTGTAGAATAAAATCACTCTTAAATATTACAGGAACTCATTTCGCTCAAGTCTTTAGTTTTCAAAGAAAAAGGTAACTGGTGGTGTTTATCGATCCGGGTCAGACAATATGGTGTCATCAAGATGATTAACCGGATTATTCATGACGTACTGCAGCTTAATTTTGGAATTAAAATTACTAAAATAGGTGAATTAGATGCCACTTGGATTGACATTACTGATTTTTTTTTCTGTAGAGAATATAATATTAAAGAGCGAGATGTACCATGTAACAACACACTTCTTCGAAAAACATGGAAGAACGCTTTACTAGTTTGTGCTGTAATTATAGCAGATGCGCTGTTGAGGAAACTGTGCAATCTGTGACTGTACAGTTTGAAGAATTTGTGAATGCTGAGAGACATTATTTTGAATATTTGTCATGATCCATAAGAGGAAGAGTGATGATGGAGTGGGATTAGTCAGTTGATAAACACCACGAGAGTTACCTTATTTCCTTAAAAACGAAGCACTCGAGTAAAAAGAATTCCGATCATTAAAGAGTGATTTTATTTTACAAATGCTCAAATAAAAATATTTGTATCGTACATTGTTTTATTTGTATCGATTGTAACTTCAGTCATATTAATTAAGAAATACAGTTCTACTTAAAAAAAAATATCAATGACCGATAACACCCTTCAACTTTTGTAAGAAATATTTTTACGCATTTTCTCTCTCTCTCTCTCTCTCTCTCTCTCTCTCAAACTCAAGAAAGGTATTCAGGTATTCGGTTTTTTAGTGTGTCACCCTGAATATGTATCTCGAGTCGTCTGTATTATATTATCAGTAAATAATATATCGCGTTCTATGTTTGCGTGCTATGTTTCAGATCGATCACGCAGCGGTATACTCCAATCTTAAAGTTGAAAATCCTGTTGGCTAGTTTAATCTTCATATTATTTTTTCCCCAGGAATTTCGATCGAATTTTCCATGTGTAATCCGTCCAAGGATTTCTCTAACTCTGCATAAAGCAATGCCATTTTGAGTGTACGTCTATACACGTGTGGTGTATCCTACGCTATTTAAGGCAAACAAATAAATATATCCTAATAAATTTAGAAAAATCACGTGATATGAATAATGCAATACTTATTCCAAGTTATACATTAATCCTTCTATAAAAAACATGGAATAATAGTACTTTACATTTTTTCTTACATTTTTATTTTTGAAACGGTAAACTGTATTTATTTCTGTAAAAAAAAATAAAAATTTGTGCAAAATTACATCATGGAACTCTCAGCTGTTTAATAAGTCTAGCAATTTTTCGATTTTACTTTCTTCTCTAAAGGGAGAAGGGAACATTTCAAAATTATATATTTTTCCATATTCTATGAGTACAAAGATATTTTATATTCTCGAAGTATCTAGTTCTCAATTTAAAAGAAATAAACAAAAATCAGAAATTGCTATAGCTTTTAAAAGATTGAGACTACGATAATGTAACTTTACACAAAAATTGTTTTTGACTTGTCGAATATAAAGGAGAAGAAGTTATATTCATACGAGAGTTGATCTTCGATTATCAAATGATATTTTGCGTTTTTTTTTCTAAAACAAAATACGTATAAAACAAACATCTCTCACTGTTTGATATTTATTTGACTTATGTTATGACTGCACCTCATCAATATCCGGAAAATTAATGGACCAGTCGGAGTTACTGTAGCGTCTCGTAGATAAATTATGGTAGTTATCTGAGATTCGGTGCACTTTATTTTCTGGCCAAAGAACGAGGTCGAAATATCGAAAGCGAATATAAAGAAGGGGTCGATAACGTCAGAAAGGATGAAGTGATTTTCTCGCGGAGGCTCGTCACCTCCTCAGAATGCGAGGTATGTATGTGTCATCAACGATGATGGCAGCTTTATCCATTTCCCTCGGAACGAACCCTTATCGTTTGCGAGCACAAAGCCCGCCCCTGGACTCCCTTTCACGCAATTTTTCCACATCGTCTCTACTCATCTCTGTTCGTATTCAAATAACTCGCGGGCGCTGCACAGCTCATGGTACGCGCGAATCCTCCCCGTGTTGATGATCGAATGGACCTGCAGGATGAAAGGTAGATATGCAACTTCGAAGATGGCTCGCGTTTTTACTGATGGTAAATCAGACGTACTCGCAATTATTTATAAATATACGAAATGCTATTACAGAATTTTGTTTAAATGTTCATTTTAAGCATTTCTTTAAGATTTTAGTTATAAAAACGACTAACGTTAATGCCTTTTGTTTATTTTATAATATTCAAATATTGTTTTGCTAACTAAAGTAGCGTTCAATTTTATTCTTAAGTTTAGATTATTTTTTTTCTAATGTTTCAATTCTCGATATTTGGTAAAAGAATAATCGTAATCATAAGTTTTTTATTTACCATTTATTCTTTTACGTACGAAACTGAATTGTCGAAAATTTAAATCGTGGTATTTATTGCAAGTAATAAAATATTATATTTTAACGAAAAAGTATACTTTATAAATCATAATGTTTTCTTTATTCCACTTCGAAATCATAATCTCTTACTGTTTTGTCTGCCTGCACAATTAATTCCAAAGAAATGCGAGAGCGCAACAATCGCTGAATCAATGTACGGATATCGGTTATTATTATGATAATAATTATGCACTTAGAGAAAAATATAGTTGAAGATGTATTGCGTCCTCTTTTACACAAAGTGTTCACGGATCTTCTCCATAACTGGACTTTGTCAAATATGCGGACCAATAACGAGTTAGCCGAGCTCTCCTACTTACTCCCTATTGGTATTTTAATCACGAGATAGATCCATGAACACCCGGTATAGTATGGCCGAATAATAGCTCAGCCGGTAATGTTGTAAAAAGTACTTTACAGTGCTAGACAAAAAAAATATGTTGTAAAAAGTGATGTTTCGCATAGTAAAAGTTGTCCTCAGGAGAGATATTGGGATTTGACATATAGGCGGAGCCTAATTAATATGGCGCCGACAAGGGTACATACATAGTGTGATTACTGTGATTGTATTGTAGTAAATGACTTCTACCTTCCAATTTTTGAATAAAAATGTTAATAACTATGGAAAATATCTGTGCTAGGGCAGGTACAAACCCTGCTGAACAAATTTCTTTTACAGCACAATAAACTCTTTTATTGCTTTTCGCACGCGGTGAAAATTTAGCGGGGTCCATATTGATATTATTTAACAATAATACGTTGTATTATTACAATTTTTAGACGCACAAATGACGCTAATAAGCTTATAACGTATAATACAGGGTGCGGCAAAATGATAGACACCGTTTGGGATGTCAATAAAAATCAAACCACACAAAGCAAAGAAAAAAGTTTTTTACTTTTGGAAACTACATATCATGCCATTTTGAAGCGTTATGTTTGAAAAATTACTTCTCTTAAATGACGGCCATTATTGTCGATACACTTTTGAAGGTTTTCACGGAAGCGCGCCATTACTCTAAGGATCATTTCTTGCGGAATCACGGCAATTTCTTGTCTTATGGCTTCCTTTAATCCTTTCAAGTTCTGTGGTCGATGTCTAAAAACTCTTGATTTGAGGTATCCCCAAAGAAAGAAATTATCCGAACATTTCGATCCGACTCTGCCTGCATTCACATTTTCCGTTGTTCTTACTGTCCTTGGTCGGCCAGTAAATTTTCGTTTAAGTGCAGAACCTGTTTCACGGTAATTTAAAACCCACCGAAGAATTGTTCTTCTGTACGGAACCGCACCATGACGACCAACATTAAACCGATTACGGAAGGCACGTTGCGTCGCTATTACAGATTCGCCGTGTCTAATAAACCTCGACTGCGAAAGCGCGATGAGCTCCGGTCCAAGCCATGTCGATAACTGAAAATGGCACAAACTTATCTACCTAAGGCGACTGCGTACACATTGTTGCTGCTTCTGCAAGCCGAGCAACGACTATTTGAAATAGTGTCTACATTTTGCCGCATCCTGTATAACCACAATCTGGTGTACCTTTTCTGTAATTTTTCTCTTGGCCACCAGATGTCATATCGTCATATATTATGCCAAATCCCAATAATACAGAGTACCGTTATATATTGTAAGAGATATCCATCAACACAGCAACACCCAAGATGTTCCACAGCCAATACGACTAATGTATTACATACAATAATATAAGAGTGCTACGTTGAATTCTACGTAGTTCTTGGAACGAAAGATGGGTATTCTTACAATGTACAACAGTACTCTGTGGTATGTCGCTTCCGAGGACAACTTCTGCTATGCCAAATATCACTATAAATACTTCATTTATTGAGTACACACTCTATTTTTCCTTCTACCAATTAAAAATATATTTGAGATTACCATAAAAGATAATTGACGTCAAATTTTACTATCGTATAAGTATAATATTTCGAATTATTTGTCCTTCTCACACGGATACAAAAGACCTCGTAGAAAAATTGTGGCACATTGATATCATATTTACAGAAAATATTTCCCATAATGTTTCTTCCATTTTCTAAGATTGTTTCGTCTGCCCACGCAATTAATTCTAGAGAGAAGTACACGACAGAGTAACCGTCTCTCGAGTACTGTGGAATTAATGCTGATATCGATTATCACGAATAACTCGCAGATTTCAATGGCTGCGAGGCAAGAGCTAAACTTAGAACCCTTTTTCGGGTACTGGGAAAGGTCGATGGAGGATTATCGCCCAGGAGGGTGTGGCGGGGTTAACTCATTCGAAAACCAAGAGATTGCGGGGGATCAGGCTGACTCGAGGGATTTGAAGACGACGGAAAGTAACGGAATTATTAGAGCGGCCGACGAGAGCTCTCATCGCGCGCGAGTCTGGAAATGCGATAATTGCGAAACGCCAAGTTCCCTCGGTGCGCAATTTTTGGCAGCTGCAGTTGGCTGGCGGCGCTGCACCAACGTTCGTCCGCAAAACGACGAACGGGGGTGAGAGGCCGTTACATTCACACTGTAGCCCTCATATATTCTAACATATATAGCTATGCACACACACAGATATTCATTTAATCTTAAATCTACAGGGGGTGAAATTTCTTCACATTCACAGCTTCGTGATTTTTAAACATTATTCAAAATTCCCTGCTTCATTTTATAGTTGGGGGGCTTAGAAAATCGATTCATATTAAAATCATGCGAGGCTTTAATTGCAATTGCAACCAATAAAACAACTCCACATGAAAATAAACAAAAATACAAGAATAACAAAATTCGTAAAATCCAATTTGCCTAAGTATTTCTGGAACAGTAATTCGTGCAATAAGTTTTATACGCATATTACTTTTTCTTCCGTTGAATAAAACATACCTACTTAAAACTTCAAAAATATATAACACACCTAAATGTGGTTGTTCCGAAAATTAATAAATAATTTATACAAACTAGGGGGCTTAGCCCCCTGCTCGCTGCGCTCCCCCCCCCCCCCACGGTTTGGCGGCGCTCCCCACCTAGATCCTCGGGAGCGAGGCGGGAGTACCGCATGTCCGAGCCCAAACCGCTCAAGCGCCGATACCTATGGCCGATAACTTGAAATTTGTTTTCGGCAGTGTTTGCCGACGGTTGAAAATTTGATAGTTAGAGATGGCTTCAGAAGAGTGCGCTATGTGTACTGCGCGAGAGCGAAAAGTGTCAAACGTCTGATTTCTCGATAGCTGTCAATTCGAGAGATCGAAGTATTGAATAATAGACGAAACACTTCGATCCCCCGAATTGACAGCTATCGGGAAATCAGACGTTTGACACTTTTCGCTCTCACGCAGTACACACAGCGCACTCTTCTCAAGCCATCTCTAACTATCAAATTTTCAACCGTCGGCAAACACTGCCGAAAACAAATTTCAAGTTATCGGCCATAGGTATGGGCGCTTGAGCGGTTTGGGCTCGGACATGCGGTATACACTAAGATGTTTTGCTTCTTCGTTTTTCGCCGATGATACGACGCATTTTCGATACTTTCTCTTTTTTGCCACCGCGTCTGAATTATTATTCCTTTTATGAGCAGCTGTACGCAGTTGTTGTTTTCGTCTATTGACGCGCTCTTCTTTGGTTAACGCGAGACGCGGTCGACCCATGACAGAATGTTCTCTTATTAATCGATATACACGCGCTATAAAAACCGCAATAAGACTGCGTGGTGATGCCCTTCACCCGATGCGCCGGGATACGCGCGCTATCATAATCGCGATCAGACTGCGTGTTGGGTGGACCAATAATTTCTTCGACGCATAAACAAACACCGCCGGCTGAGCATTGTGTTTACCGGCGCGGTCACCTCACCACGCAGTCTTATCGCGGTAATAAGAGAACATTGTGTCGGCGACGGCAGTGACGCACAGCCCGCGAGGGTTTTTGATGCATCCAAAAAACTTGTTTATATAATAGAGAGAAAATTGCTACCAGAGCCAACTTCCTAAAGTCTCAGATATGACATAAAAAAAATGTTTGAACGTTTAAAATTAAAAAATTTTAAATTATGTTTAATTATGATGAAAATAAATATTCAAAATAAAAAAACACATTACACACTCAAATACGGTTATTTTAAGAATTCATGAATAATTTATAGTTAAACAATTGATATCAATAAATTTCCCAAAGAGTTACAGCTTCAACGCAAAAATAGAAATTTTGAAAAATATGAAAAACTGAAGGAGCTACGGCCCAAGCAAACAGGGGACAAAGTTGCAGCACTCTGTAAATAGATGCCGCGTGTACGTTCGCACACACAAATGCGCCAACGTGAAGTGGTAGAAAGTACCGTATAGCTGCCAAATTGTACATTAGTCGGGTGACGGCACACGGTAACTGTCGTTAACACGCGAGTGTTAGCTGTGCGGAATAACTGTTGAATGCAACTCTGCTCTAACTGACCTATAAATTTACCGTGTAACAATCTTCCGCTTTACATAAATCCCGTACCAACACTTACGCGTATTCGCTCTGTATTGTGGGGCGGGAAAACGTTTAAACCATCCTTGAGACGATGTTCCCGCATGGCTTTGAATATTCGCTGCTCTCAAGAGCAAATTCAAATTTTGCGAAACGGGTACGAGGTTGGTCGTTAATGTTTTCAATGGCGACGCCAAGACGAATGATGACGATAAAGTTTACGATGGCGAATGGGATTTGCAGTAGATAGCTTACATCGCCGGACCCGGTCACCACCCGACAGTTTATCCCTTCTCTAAACCTGGCATCCCTTTACCGAATGAAGAACTTGCATGATTTTTTTTATTGGCTTAAAAAATAGAGTAAAAAATTACAATTTCAACGGTATATAAATTTATGGTGTTAACATGTCGGATACCTTCACAAATTTGAGTTAAAAGTGTAGCATTTGAAAGAGCCGCGCAAACAGCGAAAAGCAATGTGTGACGTCACGTAACAGTAAAAGCGCTATCGGCCAATCATACTGCGTTCTAGATCGGGGCGTGGTTTAGGCGTTTAAGGCACGATTAATTAATTCTTTTTCTCTAATATAGTTACATATTATTAAAAAATATATAGAGCTCCCTGGTTTTTATAATACGATAGCTTCATTCAGTAAAATTTTCAAGGAAAAAGAAATTTCATGCAAGTTCCTCATTAGTGACATTGCATATGCACCGTTATGGCAATTTATGCTTGAAAATGCAAAAACGTTGATAGGCGTAGTAGAGTAATGTGATCTATTGATACATATTTCTAGGAATGAAATATGAACTATATCAAGTCGTGCATTGAGAAAAATCAACGGGTCAATTTAACAAAAACCCTGGAGACCATAGCCAAACCATTTGGTGAAATATGGATCCTCTCCATCTGTGTTTGATTAAACTGACTATTTTCTGGTTAGAATAACTAGACATAAATGAAGAGTGAAAATTCCAAACGTTCTAAGTGCCTTTTGCTATTTTTTTCAGGAGAACAATAAAACTGTGTAACCGAAATGTGAACTCAAAAACTTTATTAAAATATATTTCATGGGCAATATAGGGATATATTTGTCCCTAACTAATGCATTAAAAACTAAAAACAAACTCCTTATATGCAAAAAAAAGAGTATTGAAGAAACGTTCTATGTACCGTGGTACTTAGAACTCTGAATGAAAACGATATTGATATGTAGAACATAACAACCTAAATTATTATTTTTAATAAATAAAATTAATATGTTTTAATTATTTAGAATATTCTGGTAATAGTTTTTAGCAGTTTTTGGCAAAAAATCAAACATGGTTGACAAATCTGTTTTTCTTGCCTTTCGACAGGACTGGCTTTTGAATCAAGGATCTAAAAACTGTTACAATATCTTCAGGGTTAGCTCCTTTTCTTAGTACATTGACACGTTTCCAAACCTCTATGTCACTGAATGTGGCTTTATACTGGATAATACCTGGATGATCTTTGGAAACTTTTATCATAATGGACTTTGATATTGGAAAGTTTATTTTTAATACAGAGTCGGGCCGTTTTTTAAGTCCAAAAAGTTCGAATGTTCCATGTCAACTACGTAGAAGGTCTACGAAGAAGTTCCCCTGTAACTTTAACTGCTAAGCTATGGCACATAGAACGTTTGGAAAATCACAATGTCCCACACTTAGACCAGCGCCCCATTTATTTAAAATGCCACAGGCCACATTTAAAAGGGTTTGGAACTTAAAACGTTATTGGGGCTATTGGCGATGGCACATATAGAACTTATTTATGAAATAATCTCAATTTTGAAGAAATTGGCTCTTAGAACGTTTTGAATTTCCACTCTTCTCGTATAGTTAGAATAACTAAACATGTAGTTAGAATTACTAAATATTTGGTTCAATTAGCTAGTACTATATTTTGGTTAGAATAATTTAATCTCGTCTAACCAGATGCGTTTTGTCATTTTAACCAAGTTATTTTTCTCAGAGAGATTTTCACAGTCGGGAGATGGGTTGTCGAAAGGTGGACTATTGGGAAGTGTACTATCGAGAGGTCTATCACAGGGGTAAACTACTGGGATGTCTACCTACTACTGAGAAGATGTACCTACTATCGATAAGACGTATTATCGAATGATGAAATACCGAAAATTGTACTATTACAGGGATGGACTATCGGTATGTGTGTGCTGCCGGGAATATGTACTTTCGGATGGTAGACTATCGGGATATAGACTACAATCCAGAGCGCAATGGTGGCGTTCAAGTGAACGGGTGTGCGACCGAAGTCGAGTTTCACGCGATCAGGGAAAGCCAGTTCCGCCGAAGAAGCATCGACCGACGTCTCACTCACCGTTCTCGATGTTGAGTTCGGTGGCGGTCCTACAGGAAGGCCTCCTCGAGTCACTGGCGTCGCTGGGATGCAGCAACAACTGATGCGACGCCCTGGAATGATGCCTCGAGGTCGACACCCTATGCAGGTGGACGCTGTTCAGTACGGTATTGCTTGAGGCCCTGCTGAGCGCCTCCTTTTGCCTCACAGCCTCCTTGTATATCTTGCAGTACATCACGATCATCACGAGACCCGGGATCCAAAAGGACACCGAGGAACTAATCACGGAGTACGGCCGATTCGGCTTGAAGAAGCACTCCTGATTTGAGAAACTCGAGTTGTAGGTCGCGCTAGATCCTTGTTATTTCGGGGAAGTCTCCGCAGTGAAACCTCTTTAAAGCAGCCACCCATGAGGGGACTGCTATTTTACAGAGGTCGCATTTAGAGGCGTGGCTAGTGAATATTAGGGATACGCGTATACTTCAGGTTGTAGATTGAGTGTTTCTATGCCTCCGCGGTGAGTCGCTCCAACTTCGGTTCCCTTTCTACTATGAGGAACCGGAGTTCGGGCATGAAAGTAGAGGATGACCACTTTAGAGAGTGGCGACTTTAGAAAGGTTTCATTATATCTCGAATCCATGTCGCGAAGAGTGGAAGCGAGAGCCGGTACGACTTGAAATTCGTGAAAAGAGGCCGAGGGTGGTTGAATTGAATGGATCATGTAGGCCAAAAACTGGAAAAAAAAAGAAGAGCCAGAGAAATGGAGCGGCATAGAACTCTGTGAATGAAGTATGCGCTGCGAGAGAGAGAGAGGTATTGGTTAATTTGATAAAAAGTTCACCATTTGAACATTCTATCCTTCATTTCGATATCGAATTCCATTATTTATTCGAACGAGACTGGTTCAGTAGGAACCGTGCTTTCTTCTCTCGATTTAGAATTCCCGTCAGTCTCATCGCGTGGGAGGGAGGTAACGCCTAATTAACCCTAACGGTGACGGATGAATGTGAAATTTTAATTAAGCAAATCCGACACGAATCGCTAATATATCCTTTGTCACGTTGATACCGAGAACAGGAAGGCCTTTTTCAGCTCTAATTCTTTGAAGCGACGTTGTTCAGCTTTAAATTTGATTAATCTTTCTTTCTTTCCCCAACGATAAAATCTTATGAACAATATTGAGTTAATATTTTTAATAGTCCGGAATATATATTTTTTTAAATAATCTGCATTTCTTCCAATTTTTTAACCGAATTTTATGAGTTATTCTAACACACAATGCCTTTATCAAAACTACCAAAACAAGAGACTTCTTTAAATTGTGATAACTTCTCTTCTAGTGATCCAAATAAATTCAGATTTAAAAAAAATGTATGTCAAACAAGGTAATTCGTAACTTGCAAGACATTTTATCGCGATAGTTTCCACGAAGAAAATGCTGTAATGTGGAGAACACTTTTTAGTCAATTTGAATTTTTATTCAAAAACACAGTCTGTGTAGCCGTGTGTTTGAAAGGCTATAACTCTGAGTTTAGGCCGTTTATAAAATTTAGTATTCTAAGTGATAATTTTCCGGATGTTTAGCTTCACTATACACTTTATCAAAATATGTTAATTTTTCTTTTCATCAAAATATGGATAATTTGAAATGAAAAAAACGCCGAGGAATTATGCATCACTCAATAATAAAAATTAAGTTCAATTGCCTCTAGAATTTCCAATTCAACATAATTATATCGATCAGTTAATAATATTCACGAGGGATGGTTATATCGGGTGTGCATTTAATATTGACCGATCAATACGCATCATCACAGCTAATTGCAAAACTGGGCGATATCATGCAATTGCACTGGCGCGTCAGCGTCGAATTAAATTTATTTACAGTTTCCTATAGCCGTCGACGAGGATCGATGAGAATCCATACAGTTTGTCGCAAACGTGGATGAAAACGTCAAAGGACTTTACTGAATGCTTACTGCGGAATATTGAAGCATACAAACTAACTAGAGTTGGTTAAAAGGGAAAAGGTACGAACGTGGGAAACGCGAAGCATAATTATTGCTTTGTACCGCGCAAAGGGCAATTTTGCCTTTTGGCACTGGTCTTGAGATTTAACTCATTACCATGCGATTTGATGAGGATATTGGAAGCAGCATTTGGAAAGTAAAAAATATCTTGCGAGCAATCGCAGTTCCGTAAATTGGACAAATTGAAGGATGTTGAACTGAGAAATTTGTAGTCGAAAATATTAAGAACATCCTAAAATAATTAAGAAATACATTTAAAAAGTATGAAAAGCATACAAGTATGTTTAGACATTTTTTTGTTGGAAATATGGCATGTCCATTTTCTTTTAAAGTTAACTAAGAGACGGTTTTACTCTTTTTAATTGAGACGTATGCTTTAGCAAATTTATTTTGATTTTAAACGTAACGTATCCTACAGAACTTTTTAATGCTTAAGCATGAGATATAAATATTTTAGTCAAAACAAAACATGTTCAGAAAAGTTATTTTTTAAGGTGTCGAATTATCCATTATCCCCTATTCGAATGCCAAAAACTTATTTCTCATTTTTTAAGGTATTTTATTTATTTTTCATCCGAGCTCATTTTGTTTTTCCGTATCATCTGCAATATAGTACATTTTAATGATTTGACTTTTCCAATATGCAATTTCTGCCCATTCTCTTTACTCCAAATGTCTATTACTTCTATTGTTGAACCTGTTCCAACTAACGACAAAATCCTTAGTTTATAGATACGAGTAGTTGCTTCACAAAAATCAGTTGTCGATGATTTCAAAAGAAGGTATTATAGACACGACATATATATTGAATAACAAATAAAAAAGAAACGGTCTGAAAAAATAATTATTTGCAAAGTTATAAGTGCGTTTTTCTCTACAAGATTGTGACGTTATCGAAAAAGCAGAGAGACACGCTTATGCCAACCAATGAGTACGAGGGAGATAGTCTTATTAGACTAATTGTTAGCTGCATTTTTATATATCGTTTTCCAGCCAAATAAGGCGAAAAATGAAAAATGAAAAAATACGAGGTAAATAATGTTATCCCAATTTTTCGAATCTACAATAAAAAATAGTGTTAAAACCGAATTAGGAATCTGACAGAAAATCTTAAAAGAGCAAATGGAAATATTTACAAACATAGAGCAATGAATCTCGTACTTCGATTCGAATTAAGATAAAATCGAGGAATTAGCGTTTTTGTATGACAGAAACTAATTGGAGTTCGAAGGAAGGGAGAAGCTAGGGACATGGGAAAAATACGAGGTATAATTATTGCTTTACGCCGCGGGGTGAAGAAAAACTTTTCCCTCGATAACGGTCTAGAGGTGCGACTCGCTTCCACGCGATTGGATGGGGATATTAGAAACGACACATCCCCTTAAATTCCTTTCCTTTGGAAGTGTAAAAACTAATTGTAAGTAAGAAGGTATATTTCAAGAAATTTAGGATCAAGAAATTATAGAAGGTAATCCAAAGATTATACGAATATATTTGTAAACGTGAGATTTAGTTTCATACCTACTCTGAAAATTTTTCTAATACTTTTAACATATCGGTACTTTTTACATATAAAGTATGAAAATTAAAGATGAACTGTCGGATTAAAATTCAATGGAAGAAATGGTATTTTGTACAGCAATTTTAATTTCTCTTCTTGAACTTCAACGTTATTTCATAAATATTATAATATCATTTTCCATTATTTCCTGCATTAAAATGTTGCCATGTGTAAAGATGTTAACTGTTCGACTTGTTCTTAATGGGTCTGAATATTCTCTATTTAATATTAAATAGTACACATATATGTACAAAAAGTGTAACTAAATATAAATAAATAGGTTGAAATAATTTATTACTACTTCCAATATAATTTGTGCCGATTGTGTACTGTAAGCTTTCTTTGTTATTAGAGTTTGTCTAAAATCCTCATAAATACAAACCAGGGTATTGTAACGAATCGATATTGATTCAATCGAGAAAGTGACCATAAAACCAGTAAATCTGCCCAACTATGGAGAAAGGCAGTAACTAGCAAAACAAATTGAAGTGCGTTTTTTGGTACCATTGAATATCTTGAATTACTTTGTACACAAATTTCGTACCCTTTTGTAGTGTTAAAGCTAGGTTTTATTAGTAATCTATCTTAGAAACCCATCGGCTAAAGGCATCAAAGTGACAGTTGATTTTCCACAAATTTTTCGGTTAGCAGTTACTGCCTTTCTCCATAGTTGGGCAATATTATACTGTTCCCTCAAAATGTCGCAGTATACTAAACTAGTATAGAATTGAAAAATGCTCCTTACTCATAGCTTTTACTGCATTTAATACTTTGTATCATTTACTGTAAGTTTAAGTTCCTGCCATTTTCATTGACAACGCACTCTACCCAGTCTGCCCAGTTTCTAAATTTCCTCTCGATCATTAATTTTGCCACTTCCAAAAAGGTCTTCCCTCTCCCAAAACGGACCATCCGTACGATAACTACCTGAGGATTCTCGGCCAGGTACTGCAGAGTCTCCTTCGTGGTATACCATCCCATGAAAATAGGTATGAAGCTGATGAGTGCGGGCAACAGCCAGGCACTGCCCAGCATACAGGTCACCATAGTCCGCCTCATGATCACCGGGTACTCCAGCGGACGCACTATCGCGTAGTACCTATCTACGCTGATGCAACACAAGTGGAGGATAGACGCCGTGGAAAAGTACACGTCGAGGGAGTTCCACACGTCGCACATCAGCCTACCAAAAACCCAACGACCCACCAGTTCCAGCGACGCGTTGAACGACATCGCACACATAGCCACCAAGAGGTCGGCAGCGGCGAGGCTAACCACGTAACAGTTCGTGGGCACTCGGAGCTTCCGGTGCCTTCGCACGCTCGCGATTACCAGCGTGTTACCGAGGATGGCCGTGACGATGATGCCCACCATGACGATGCCCTTGAGCACCACGAACGGTACGTTCGACTGAATTGGGCTGCACGTCGAGACGCTGGCCACTTCGGGGACGGCCTCCAGCGGAGTGGTCACCGCGACGGGGCTGTCAATCTTCGATGTGTCGTCGAAGTTCTCCAGGTTGATTCGATCGCAGATGATACGGTACCTCTCCTGGGCGGGAGGTTCGCTCGTTTCCATTCCTCGCGACGCGTTTATGCGAGGATGCTCGGGGATTGCTCACACTCGGGGCGGAGCTGGGGTGAAGTTTGTGGTTTCATGTGGAAAGTTCCGAGGGGTTGGACGAGTATAAATGCGGAGTTGACAATCGTCTCTTCAAGGGGTAGAGAAGATTTGCACTGTTTTCACTTTGTCGTTGGTGTAGTTTTAGTTTCGTGGATCGTAGGTGTGACTATGTCCGCTTTGATGCGAACTGATTGGTGACAGTCCACAATTGCCATTGCCAGGTCCGGAAATGTATAGTTTTCATTAAAAGTTCTTTTTCGAGTGGGACGAATATCACTGAGGTTTAGCGTGAAGATTTCTGGAGGTGGATTTAATTATTTGGAATCTTGATTTTAATTTTGTGGAGGTTGTTTGGCCAATTCTGAGATGTAAGATTAGTAAAAATGTGTTATTGCTTCCTGATGTCTATGATATTATTTTTCTTTCATTTTACAAATTCTAATGTTTTAGAATTATAAAAATTCATAAGGGAGCCAAATCGATGGCCTCACCATAATTTTAAAATGATTAATATATACGGGAATGTCGTCAGGGTTGGCCATAGTTTTGACTTTTGCCCATAATTTCCATATAAAAAAGAATTCTTATAATTACCGCACATTCTCAGAAAGGTCCGGAAAAAAGAAAACTTTTCCGAGATGTTACGAATTGATTGGATGAAAAATTAAAAAGTAATGGGTATTTTTTAAAAAATCAGAAATACTGTCAAGGTTGGCCAGTGCTGTCAAGGTTGGCCAGTGCTGTCAAGGTTGGCCAGTGCTGTCTAGGTTGGCCAGTCGCTGAAAATCGACGAAATATAGGCGCTCAATTATTTTGAATCGCAGTTTTGACAAATGAAGTAGTTGGTCGTAATTTGGCGCACCTCAAATGCACTTCTCTTTTGCATTCAATGCATATAACGGAATTGTTACTATTCAAGCGATGAGACATCGCTTCCAAACAGATGAGGCAAAAGTCCTCATCTTCATCCGAAGAGGGCTTTTTCTGCACTTTTTTGGGTGGACGACCTCGCTTTTAACGTTTCGTAGCATCAAAAGATGACGAAGTGTTGCTATTACCCCGAAAAGAAAAAAAATCACGGTGGCCAACCTTGACTACACAAATGGTCCAACCTTGACGACAGACACCAGGACCACATCGCATCACACCACAACCAAACGGGTTATCAAATTGAATTATCCTCTTGGTTTATTCCTAAAGGATAACCATATGACACACTTATATGCTTACTTTGACGATTGCATGTTTTAGCTTCAAGTTCTGATACCGTATTCACTGATACTGGCAAACTTTTTTCGTCTTTCCCAAGCCACTGAGTGCACAACACGTTTTAATTTCACGCTTCAAATTCGATTAATTAATGAATTTTTTATGGGTAGTAGTGTAAGTTTCTGTGTTATTTTTCAGGCGAAACTTCTTAGAAAGAACTTAAAGTTGATCTGTTTAGAGTCAAAATTATTTAATTTTTATTTAATTTTAATAATACCTAATCTGCAATTTAAAAATAAAATATAAATGCAAGTTTTAAATAAAAAAATTCTTATCATTTATAAATATACATTAGGGGTTAAGGTACCATCATTTTAGGTAGGGTAGAGAGTAGGACTTCAAATGCCGCGGAGTTAAAACTACCATTCGCCGCTAGTCTTAAAAGATTGACTTTTTGATAATTGCTTTACGTAAAAATAATCTTCGTATGCGACAGCTGCTAAAGAATCCCGATTGCGAATAAATGAAACAATTTATTGATGAAAATCTATCGAATGTCATTTTTTACCTTCAGCACTTTTAGTCCCACTCTACCCTACTTTAATTCGCAATATTTGATTGATTGTGAGGTTTCTTTAAATTATATACTACGACTGCATTTTTTAAAAGCGAAACTAAATATAAACGAATAAATTTTAATGAAAAATTCTCCATGTTCTTTCACTGACAGTTCGCTATTATCCAAAATATAGGAGAGAATTCTATGGCTTCGAGTAACTTGACTGGCATTCGGTTGTTGTAGTTGATAGGGGATGCTAGAGGTTAATCAAAGTGGCAGGAGTATCCAACTCTCACCTACGTATTATTACCATAAAAGTATACGGGAAAATTCGGTCAATGTTTCAAAGGTTATATTTATTGACAAAATGAAGTATTTTTTGTTGAATTTATATGATCATCTTAAACTTCGGGCCAGTAAATTAATTTTCTTCTGATTTAGAAGATTTCTTTACAAGTTCTCTCCTTTTCTTTTAAGACTTTCAAAATTTAATTAAAAACAGCAGTATGCGATATTTTATAAAACTAAATACTTCTCGCAAAAATATGCCTTTAAAAATGCTAGTATTTTTGAAATTATCAATTGCTGCCAGAAACCGTATTTTAAAACAAAACTATATTTTAAAATGGGAGTATTTGTGGAATTATTAATGTTTACCAGAAACAATTAATGTGTATTTATTTGAGACACCATTTTAAAGCGAAGAAAAAACTTTTTACCATAGTTGCGTTTATATATGACGGGGAAGTGTTTACACGTAATGCTTTAACCACAGAATCTATTTTTGAGTAACAACCGTTCCATTTCTCTGAAATATCTTCTTAATTAATTTCTTGGAATACATTTCACTATTTAGGAAACGATCTCACTCCCTTAACTAAGAACATACAACTCCGACTAAATTGCACTGCCAGCTAGATCTCAAGAGCACGAAAGACAGCTATTACTCAGACGCAACGGAGTGCCTCTTCGGTGCATAATAATAAGCTTCATCACGTTTGCCAAGTTTTTGAACATTCAATTTTAAGACGTCCGAGGAATCATTGCGCGATTTATGTAGTTTCCAGGAGTCCCACGACACGCGATTCTCCTTACGTTTTTAGTACACGCTTTCAAATTGAATTAATCTCTTGAATTTAAAACCATACGTTTTATGTTTATACTATAAAAATCTAGATGATATGTATATATCTTAATATAGCAGTTCGCAGGTTTGGAATGGAAGGAGCCTCATGCTACAATATATTCACGACCAATAGTATGACTAGGGGAGAGGTGAGCTAAAATGACCTTGAAAAAGATCTAGCATTTATACAGGGTTACTACAAAAGAATCCTCAGGTTTTTAAAATATATATTTCAGAAAGTATTACTACAGATATAACAGTAAATGACATGTCAATAGAAAGGGAAAATATTCAAGTTTTTGAGCATATCATTACAAATGTTCGATGTGGGCTCCTCGCGTCACACGATATCTAAACGAGGAACTCCCTCACCGTTAGATTGGCCGATGTGCTGAACAAGATTTGATATTGCTCGCGTGGCCTCCCAGGTCTCCCAACCTTATACCGTGCGATTTTTTTCTTTGGGGGTGCATTAAAGATAAGGTTGACGTACCAACATTGCCAACAACACTGGATGAACTCCGAGAACGCATTACGACTTCTGTTAAAAGTATCAATCGACACGTGTATGGACCAAACTGGACTATCGTTTGGACGTATGTCGTGTAACGCGAAGAGCCCACATTGAATGATCTGAACAAGTTTTAGTGAGCAGAATGTTCACAATTGATTTGATAATTTAGAGGAATATTGTGAAAAATATAAATTTTATTAGACTGTCCCTTTCAATACGATCGATTTATGAAAGGGAAAAAATGCACTTTCTTAAGGAATTAAAAATAAGGCAAGTAAACATAGTGATAAACTTATTATTACCACGTATTGTTATCATCAGATAAGTAACCTTTCTAATGTTGTCAACAAGAATTAAGATAGTTCTTTAGATTATCTGCTGCATTTTCTTATAGAAAAATGTCTTTTTCGTCCCGCCTCTCCCCTATCAGCCCATCCCTTACTTCATCCACTCGTTGGTGCTTCTACACGGAGAAAATTAAATAGTAACGATATTACCAGCCAAAATAGTAAATAGGTGACAGCTCCGTCAATATCGTGTTGAATAATCTATGGATGAAGTAGGAAGAGGCCGGCGCTAACAGTAGTAATAGCATTGGTTAGTAAACATAGGATGAGGTTCCTCATATTCCAAACTTCTTAGCTAAGACACCCTGTATAATTCAACTCGGTTTTCGATGTAGATCCTGGAACATGTCAGTCTATCGCGGTTTAATTAAACTGCTCTCGGTCGATTCTGCAAGCGGGTAGAAACGCATATTGGAATATTCCAGAAAAGCCGTTCATCCCCCATCGAAACTATTCATGACATTATGGAATTATATTGTAGATGAAATATTTTCTTTTGGCGTGCTGAATATTAAAAATATTTTTCACTGTCATGGGGTATATTTATTATAAGCAATTCAGTTCAAGGTAAAAGTGTAAGAAATTCAAATTATTTTCAAAATAGCAAATAACTCGATTTTCTCTCTCTTTCCCACTTTCCTTTAATTTCTTTCTCATTATTTTTCTCTTTTTTTTCAAAAATGCAATGTACACAATAGTAAAATACTTTATCTCAACTTTGATGATAAACATTCGGGACCAAATCCTGTAGTTTCAATTTACTTAATTCTACTTAGGAAGTGGACAATTGTTTTAAAATGGTTTGCTGGTTAAATATTAAATTATTGGGTTGGTAAAAAAGTCTTGCAACAATGAAACTCATTGTTTTAATTGTTGTTGTAATCATGAGATTTAATTGAAAAAAGTTTAACTAATATATAATCACCGTTAAGCTCTATAACTCTTGCCCAACGTTCAGGCAAACTCTCAATGCCTTTCAAGCAGAACTCTTGAGATTTGGAGGTAAACAATTATTGGAGTATATTTTTAAGGTCCTCCTCATCATTAAAGATATTACCACGTAAAGTATTTTTAAGAGCTTTAAATAAATACAATACGACGTTAGTCTTAAAAATTCTGCACATATTGTCGGCTGCTGCTCTGGCAGAATGCCCTTGTAAGAATTCATAATAAGTAATTGCTCGAAGCGCACCTTTGTCCATATTACCTACTACTCCATACCCGCTACAAGCGCTCGTAATTTATACCTTTCTGGTATGATGTTTCTCAAATATTCTAGCAGTTTCTATTCTACAATATTCCCGAACATCTTTATTAAAAATAATACACAGTTGAAAAAAAACTGTTGCAAGACTTTTTTACAAACCCATATGAAGTCTTCTATGGTTCACCTATAATAAAGTGAATGAAATCAAGTCAAAGTAGAGAGTAACAAAATTGATGATCCGACTGTATTCGAAAACTGTTAACGTTTCGAATTGATAGTTGCTCTAAAAAACCTCTGCCTTAAAATTCCTTCTCCTCCTCCTTCTCTTCCTCCTCCTCCTCCTCCTTCCCCCCTCTCTCTCTCTCTCTCTCTCTTGGCTCGTGTTCACACGCGGAGACACGCTATAAATAAATGTTTTGCGTTTCCACTGCACACGCGGCACATGGAAATTGCGCACGTTTCCCATTTTCTAAGTTTATATTCCGGTCAAAGGGAGCGAGGTTCAAGATCGCCATGAACCAAAGCAAAAATGTCGAGGACCCTTCCACCTTCGGGGCTACTTTGTCGACTCGTGCTCTGCCGTCGCGGGTCAAAATTCACTTTATACACATGGGGCATATTATGCCAATTCGAAAGCCAAGTTACCGATCTTGTTTATTTTTTCTCTTTTTTATTATTCGATTTGATATAAAAGTTCCATGAACTATACAGTCTCATTGCAAACCGCTCAATCAATAAACGTTATTGAAGTTATTGCTTGACGGCCACATTTCACCATTTTCATCGGTCGATTCCTACGCCACCATCCTCCAATTAACCATCTGGAGGCCACCCTGGGTATCTAACAACCCACAGTAGACCTCTATACTTTACTGATTGACTGCTATTTAAGAAGATTATCACCCAAGGAGATCACTCTCAGCGGGTTAATTATGAAAAAATGATGCCCACATGAAACGTTCATTTTGAATGTACCTTTCAAGGAAAAATATAGCGAAACTGTTTGCAATAGTAAAAGACCAAATTTCACATCAAAGAGGAAACATATTTTCACATATGATTATTTATTTTAGTCCGATTTTCTAAAAAACCTAGATGGAATTATAAGATTTTTAAGTGTAAGTGTTGAAGTTGGGCCGAGACATAGGTTAAACCCTTCTCTACCAGGTTATCCACATATGGATATTTTTTCAGGTATAGCTGTTTATACCTGGTAGAGAAGGGGTTAAGGTAGACCGGGGTAAGTTGATACATGAAGCAGGCCCCTCGTTGCTATTACTTTACATAGAAATAAGGGGCCAGTTTCGTACATCAACTTACCCCGGTCACTCCTATTTATTATTAAAGAAAGATTTTAAAGTAAAACTGTATATTTCAAGAAATGTGTATAACCAAACATTATCTACATGAGATGTAGAGAGATATAGATACAATTTTGGAAACGTATGCTTTAAAGGCAGAGCATACTGTCTACATTTGGTTTACAAAATCAATCCCTACTACCCTTTTCAACCCCCTTGAGCAAAATTTATACGTGCAACTTTTCAGTTTCTTGCAAATATTTCAAAAACGATGAGGAAATCGGCAAAAGTGAATAGGAATATTTTGAAAGCCCATAAAATTTCCTGTTGGGTGGCGTTGAGTAGGTAAGCTGGGACAGTTCGGGGGCACCCAACTGGCCAAAAATGGCGGGAAATTCAAATTTCCCGCCACGGCGCATGCGCACTTCCGCAAAATTCAAATTTCCCGCCATTTTTGATCACGTGGGTACCCCCGAACTGTCCTAGCCTAGGGGGTGGGGATAAATCTAGGGTCCCCAGAGTGACCCAGAACTCTCCTAGCTTAACTACTACGTTGGACCGGTTCTAATCGGAAATTTAGGATCCGAGATATTTGAACTTGAAAAAAATTGTTTGAAAAGTGGTTTGACGACACACGCCATTGCGATACTCTACTATGCTTACTTACCGATATAGAAATCTTTTACAAAATTGACCAAAACCCAGGCAACGCCAGTTAGACCAACTAGTATTATATAAATGTAGAGTGGCGGGGCTAATTGATCTAATTGTAAGTGCCAAAGTTCCATGATTTCGGATTTTTTCTACAAAATGATGTAGGTATGCGCCAAGGCCAATGCAGAGCTATATGATTTAAGTGCCAATGCGCTTTCCTTTTCGTTATATAAGCCGTCAAAAGGTGGTCAAATGTCAGTTTGGTTTCACCGATGGGCAGTTTTTCTTATTTTCCTGGGAAAAATGTTTTTGGCACTTAGATCAATTAGCCCCGCCACTCTACAAATATTGCTAAATGTTATAATATTTTTCACATATTTCGGCCTGCGTAGGTTAAAATGATTAATTCGTGATTTATTTATGTGCAAATTTAACCCTCGTACGGCCCTCATTTATACTTACACTTAAGTCCTTCGGGTCATATATGACCCAAGGGTAGGATGTATGTACTCGTATATATTAACCGTTAGAGCCCGGGGAAATTTCAGTTAAAATCGACTATTTAAACGTAAAATTTATAAATAAAGTCAATAATTTCCTATTTGGAGGCCCCGACCTAACTGCTGGTCGATATATCGACCACCCCGGACACAGGGCAAAATCGACTTTGGATCCAGTGGAAAAAATGTGGCAGGAAAGATTATCGCTCAAAACTTGTTACTCGGGGTTTTTTGGGTCGCTCATTATGATGCTGATATCCAAATCGCTCTATTCTCAAATTCAAGATGGCGAATGCAATATGGCGGATGATGAATTCCAGAAATATTTAGAATTTGAAGATTATGGCCCGAAACTTGTTACTTGGGGGGTTTTCGGGGTCGCTCATTACGATGCTGATGTCCAAATCGGTCTAGTCTCAAATCCAAAATGGCGAATACAATATGGTGAATGATGACACGGTATACGCGAAAAGCCTTATAGGTGGCGTATTGCGAATTCGTTCGCGCAAACGCAACGCTCCGCGCAATCTATAAGCCTGCCTCGCTCGCCTGTTCTTTACGGTTGTATTGATACAGTAGTATCCAACAATGCAATGGCTGAAAATGAAGCTTGGACTAGTGGCGAATCCGAACCAAAAGTACAAGAGTACCCGTATTTTTACCCATCAATCAAAGATTTCGAAGGTATCTCCGAAATAAATCCGAAAATCTTTATATCGGGAAATAGTCCAATCGATTATTTCAATTATTTTTTTCATTCTCGTCTGCTTGAAAGGATTATAGAGGAGACGAATCGTTATGAAACTCAAAATCATCAGGTTGAAAATTCTCATATGAAGAAATGGCGTCCTCTCACAAAAGATAAATTTGAAAAATTTCTCGATCTTTCGATTGTAATGGGTGGTATTATATACGCTAATACCATCAGACAGACACTCCTCGCACTACTTGGAGAGATACCTACAGAAGAACTGAGCAGAGCAGGAATGACCACGTCCGTACTCCGTCTCTACATGCATGGTCATTCAGCAAACAAACTACGTACACTTTATAAAATTTGTCTGAAGTATTATGAAATCACTGGAAACTGCATAATATAAGAAAAATGGTACATTGACTACAAATGGTACCTGAATACAAATAACAAAATATTCTACAGTATGGGTCATATATGACCCGAAGACCTTGTACGTGCAGTTTTTTGTAGTCGACAAAATTACATAATTACATGCTTATTTCCATCATGAAAAATTATCATTATAAGAAAGAAACAATGTCTAAAAATTTCAGAAGATTATCTCTAAAGGCATAATAATAACTTATCGATATTGAACGCTGTGGGTCATTATAGACCCGAGGGACGTACGAGGGTTAAATAATGCACACCAAGTAAGTCTTGCTAAGGAAAGAAACAACGTACTACGGGGTTCAATGAACTTTGAAATACACTATATAGTCACACATTACCACGCCCCTGGTGTCCATTGTGTACGATTTTCGTTCGTGTACAGGCCATCTCCTTTTTTCTCTTTCATATGTACACCGACGAGAAAACATCCCACGCCTTTGCGATATATTTGTGTCCAATGACGTTCCTTTTCTTCTTTCTTCCCATTCTTCTTATCTTTCTAACCTCCCCCGTCGCCATTTCGCCCTTGAATCCCCCTCTCCCTTTATATATCCCCGCGTCCAGCTTTTGCCGAAGCTCGTAACTCACGCCGGAGAGGTTAGCTCGATAGGCACAAGAGGAGAGCAAAGTGCGCGGCGGGTTATCTCATTTCGCACCACGCAGGATTTTCAACTTTTCAAAATTGCTCGTAAAACCGTCGGCCAGTTTCGGGGGTGGTGAAGGGGAGGGGATAGGAGGATGAAGGAAGAGGGAGGAACACAATGTCCGCTCGGTTGGGTCGATGGCGGGTTTATATTACGAGAAGGAAATGGAGGATCCTTGAGGTTTTCGCTTCTTCTTTACTGGTTGATCGAGCATTTTTTATTGCGATAATGTCGATCAGAGCCGATGTACCACTCGACATGATTCTACCGTTTACAGTTAGCCAGGATGACCGAATGAACATTAGTCGCGTCGAAATCGACATTTCTTCAACCGCGATGGAACGGTGTTTAAAAAAAAAAGTAGGGTTGTATTTACTTCCTACTCTAAGGTCTCTATACAGAGTGTAACGTCATCTGGGTTTGGCTGGGCTTGTTAATCAATGACTTATCACGAAACGTATTGGGATTTTCCTTTCTATACGGCATCTTAAGGTTCAACCCGTTTTCGTGATATATTTTGATATATCCCCTGAATATTATAATACATTTTCCTCTATTTCTGGTGAAGAGAGTCAAGTGTAGATATATAGACCATGACACCATCCATGTGAAATTCGAATTATTGTACTCTTTTTTTTTTAATTGACGGATATCAGTGTTGAATCTCAATGCGCACCCTCTTTATTTAACCGTGCATCGCTGACCGTCGCTTGCAGGGTTTCATTGAAAATGCCGTCATTTTAAAGAATTCGCCATATTGACATTACGATGACATCGCATACTCTACGTCCTTCTTCGGGTTTCAAGTTACCCCTCTGCCAAATTTCATAAAAATTGATTCGGTAGATTTAGCCGTGAAGAGGTAACAAATCTATACACAAACTCACTTTCGTATTCATAATATTAATATAGATTACACTAATTTACATTTTACTTTAGAAGTCAGCAGTGTTGAAAAATTATAGGAAAAAAAATGTTCAAAGAAAGGCCGTAAAGTATAATATTATTTCTGAAAAGTTTTATATTTCATT
The DNA here is from genome assembly GCA_963678675.1 of Xiphydria camelus. Classification (NCBI taxonomy): domain Eukaryota; kingdom Metazoa; phylum Arthropoda; class Insecta; order Hymenoptera; family Xiphydriidae; genus Xiphydria; species Xiphydria camelus. The sequence goes on from OY783194.1 coordinate 4,542,470, forward strand.
ACATTCATCTGATTTTCTCGGATTGGCCGTCCTAATTCTTTGCATTTTTCAGAGATTTTCACTTTATTACAGAGTTTCGAAGAGAAATATTTTCATCAGCGCAATAACGCTTTTAATTCTTGCTGCAGAATTCCTCCGAACGTATCAAAATCCAATTCATAAACTTATTCATTTTTTATTAAAATATTTCCTTTTGCAATTTAGATTAAAACTTTGGTTTCTAATTAAAAACGCCAAGCTTGTAAATAAAAGACTAATATAGGCTATTTACTTCTAGGCTATTTCTTTTTCAAAATTATAGCACAGTCTAAACTTCAGGCTGTGCTATAAGTCAAAGAAAATTAATTTGTAGTTTAGATAATATACCTAGTTCCCCCCTTTATTTCGGAGAAATTCTGCAGCAAAATTTAAATGGAATTATGATACAAGCAACTAATTATAGCGAGCTTCATTAAGTTCCCTTCAAAATATCACGCGAAGAATAAACCTAGATAGTTTTTTTTATACCGGGTGATTCTTTAATAGTGCGACCAACTTCAAGGATGGGTTCCTTGGATGAAAATAAGAAAAAAAGTTCCTATGAACATGGGTCCGGAAACGCTGAGTTTCGGAATTGCATTTTTAAATGCCTTATAAAAAAATATTTAAAACGCAATGAGACGCATCCCTTCTTCTGAAATGATATTTAATACTCCTAAGAAGACCCTATTATAAAAAATAAATAAAATGGAAGCTCTGGAAAAATATACTTCCTATTATTAGTAGATATAGAAAATTTGTATAAAAATGAACACCCTGTTTCTCCGAAACTCAGCGTTTCCGGACCCATGTTCATGGGAACTTTTTCTCTTGTTTTCATCTAAGGGATCCGTCCTTGAAGTTTGCCGTAATATTATAAAATCCCCCGGTATACCGTAATATTGTTACAGAATTTCGCTTCGTAAACCCGTCAGACATTCTATAAGATCTATGGTTCCCCTTTCTTGCTTTTCACGCTCGGATAGCAAAAAGACTTCGTTTTCTTACGATAGGAATACCCGATCATTGCAATCGGCTGCCAATCTCGGCGCTTCGTATCTCGCCAGGCTGGCTCTTCTACGAGTACATAATACCTATTGGGTCGTCCGAAAAAAGTTCGTATTATGGTTCGTCTAGAAAAGCTACGTCACTATTATTAAGTTACACAAGTACATCGCGAAGTTATGTACATAATTCTCCCGTATGTACTGTATGTATTAAAAAAAACAAGTACACTTAGGAAAACAAATAGTTCTGACAATTATAATATTTTATAACTCTTCGGTTTGGTTATAACTCTTCGAGCTTGGTAACCGGTCAACTTATTATAGTTGTCGAAACTATTTTCAACTGAAATGATGAACTATTTTGGTCACAACTATTCAAATTTGCTAGTCAGCACCAGTATAAACTATTATGATTAAACTGTTTAATAACAATTTTACTACGGTAGACTGTTGATAATGTTCGGGAAAGTTAACGAACGAGGCCCCACCAATGGAATTCTACTTAAAAAGAAAAGAAAAAACTGTAGCAACAATTATGGTCACCATTATTCAAGCTTGGTAAGCAACACCAGTTTATTGTAATTATGACAACTATTTTTAGATTCCAGTAACTAAAAGTAGTCTTGATAACTATAATAAACTATTTTTATCAAAACTATTCTAATTTGTTAATTAGCACTAGTTTATTGTACAATTTCGGCAACTACATTATTGTAGTTGCGAAAACTATTTTTAAGTTCCATTAACTAATAAATAAACTATTAACTAATAAATAATAAAATAAACATTATTGTAGTTTCAATTATTATTTTTAATTATTTGAGTCTGGTAAACAACAACACTCGAATAATTAAAAAATAATTAACACTACAATAATGTTTATTTGTCGAAGCTATTTTTAAGTTTCATTAATGAATCAAAAAAACTAGTGCTAATTAACAAATTAGAATAGTTTTAGGTAGTCAAAATAGTTTATTATAATTTCAATTAGCTACTACTTTCAATTAAGGAATCTAAGAATAGAATTATCATAATTGCAATAAGCTCGTGTTGTTTACCAAATTCGAATAGTTGTGCTCAAAATTGTTGCTACAATTTTTTCTTTTGTTCAAGTAGAATTAGATTGGTTGGGTCTCGTTAGTTAATTTCCCCGAAAATGATCAACAGCCTATCATGGTAAAATCATTATTAAACAGTTTAAATATAATAGTTATATCAAAATGATTCCTTCTCTGGCAATTAATTTGACACTTCCATCAGTGAATGTTTAAACAGTAAAAATGCTTGTTTTATTTTCCGATAATCCCATATAATAGCTAAGATTTCAACATCAGCACGATTTACATTCACCTGTTACTCCATTAAGAAAGTGATATATCCCTCGAAATTTTCTTTATATTAATGAGTCAGGTCTTTTTAATTGAGAGAATAACTTTAACTCGAACCCATATACCTCTCTTGCACGGCTCTGTCATTTGCAACGACGACCGGGAGAAGGTGCGTCGCGTTCAAATTGAAATTATTCCATTCATAGTCGAAGCGGTGCCCTTCCATCTTTTCTTCTCACCACCACCCTCCTCCTTTGTACTTTACGCCTCCACATTTCCTCGCGGGATTTCTAAGCGTCTCCAATTTGGCCAATTTGTATAATCCACACGTAAATGCCTCCGAAATGGTCGGCCAGAACTCCAGCGATATTTCCTCGAGAGCGAAGCCAACGTCATAAAATCTCGGAGGAGAAATTAGTCTCCATTTAAACGTAAGGGTTTATGCAAGTTTGCTATTTTCAGTATGTTCCTCGAGCGAGGCTGTACAATGAAAGCTTGGAAGGGTGAGGAAGTATTTCGGTACATCTGCGAGCGAACCTTCCATATCTGGGCTGTCAGGTATGTTGGGAAGTATTCGAACTATGTAGTTGGAGGAGAAGCGTATGGGACAAGTAAGACGAACTTAATGAGTAGTTGAAGATGGGTGTAATTGAGAAGGTGAGGCTTCTAAGGCAATATGTACATGGCCGAGTGAGAAAAGGTAAAAGGAAGAGAGAACGAGAGGGAGAGCGAGAGAGAAAAATGGGTAGGGGAAAAGAGGGAGAAAAAGAAAGGAGAAGGAGAGAGAAAGTAAGAGAGAGAGAGGGATGGAAGAGAAAGGAAAGAGAGAGAGAGAGAGAAGAGAGAGAGAGTATTTAGACAGATTGTGAACCTCCCGCTTCATTGTGCATTCCTTAAGTTACCGCAATGAAATATTAGTTTTTTCAACTATTTTGGGCGACAAATATTTGAGTCCGGTAATCGGAATTAGTTTCTCTTCGTAGTTATCGGAGGTAATGGAATGGTGACGAAGACTATGAAAACGAATGCTGATTATCAAAGTCGAACAATGGTCATGAAAGTAGTTTCTACAACTACTTTTTTCTCTGAGAGTGTACCAATATTTTCGACTTAAAACTTATAAATTGCAATTTTAGCGGAAGTTGCGAGTTTTACTAATACGTACAGCTTTTTTCCTTAAATTTTTTAAACCTCAAATTCCCTCATTTTATCAAGTTTTCCTGATCTAAATCAAATAAAACATGTATTGTGGAACGATAGAAAAAAATCATCCCCAGTGAAAAACTTTTATTTAGAAACCTCTGAAGGTGACCCTGAAACATTTAAGGGATGCAAATAAGTTTCAGAGAATATTGAGAGAATATGGAGAAGTTTAATAATATTCGGATGTAATATTTTATGGCCTTTCTTTAATATAAGATTTTCCTTTTCACTGATAATTTCAAAGTACTTTCATATTTCTTGGAATAAATGTGAACATCTAATAATTTTTAATTACTTTGAAACGTTATAATTCATATCTATAGTTTTTCAAAACTTGTTAAAGTTACTTAGGAACAAAGAGAGAGAGAGAGAGAGAGAGAGAGAGAGAGAGAGAGAGAGAGAGAAAGCCGACAATATTATTTCTGAATCATCGTAAATTTCTCTAAGAGAAAAGTGTTCCAATGTCCTACTAATCTCCGACTTCGTTTCAGAGTTTCCCGGGGAAATATTTCATTCAGGGCATTCGTAAAACCAAAATTCCAAATCCAGTTTTCCAAATTGTGCCTGGCCAGCCTGTATATGATATGTAATCAACATTAATTTCAAGTTCACGGAATAAAGTGAGGACGGAAATCGCCTGTGTATCTACCTATTTATACTTTCACCAAGCTGGAGCAATCGATACGAACGATCATACATCACTCGCACACGCGATTCGCAGTTAACCCTAATGAAAAAAAAAAAAAGAAAAGACAATCGTCTGGACGTTCCGTTTATATTTTAGAATTCGAGTGCGGAACGATGCTCGATTTCACGCCGAACGCGCAGCGTCGTCAGTTGACGCAATTCAAGTACGACAGACCGGTAGACGCTACGTGGACGGACGTCGCCGGTAGACTGAGCGTCGCGACGCACCACGGCGCCGCAGTTCTCGGCGGAGGGCACATTTCGCTCGAAAACCACGCCATTCTCCCACGGAACTCCACCGCCCTGAATCAACCGGCTGTATTATCGGAAACTATACCCGACCTTCCTTCGCTTCTAGTCTCCGCAGCGCGTGGCGCGTGATCAGTTCGTTTCACGGCGGAAGAGCGGAAACGTTCTGCGCACTCGCGAGGTAGACGAAACGATTAACTAATCGAATCAACGAACTTTGTTTTCATTCATCGACGAAATCTTCGTATTTTCTCCGCAACTACCTCTTGACGTCTTGCTTTATATGCGACGTTTTGCGAATGAGTTCAGCTGTTGCATAACAAAATACTGGTTTATATTCGAGATATTTAATATTTTCAGGTTCAAGTATAATAAAAAATAATTATCTGCAAAGTTATAACAGTTTTTATTTAAGTTTTTCACTGACGTCACTACGAGTATGTTGTATAGAGAGACGTACCTACTTAAATATGTCGAGCAACGAGTGCGAGAGATATAGGCATACAACGCGTTGACGTATGTTGTATTTCTAAATACCGTTTTTTCTGACTTAAATAAAGTTCGAAATGAAATTAAGAAATATAGATCAACCATTTTGCCCAAATTGTTCAGCTTGGAAATTAAAAAATTCGTTAGAAAATTGTGTTTTGCATTGGTGATAAATAAATCTGCGGTTAGTTTGAAACTCGTACGAAATTTAAAAAGATAAAATCAGATAAAAATTTATTAATAAAATGTCTGATCCTTGATATAAGGGTTTGTGTTCCGGAAGTTCGTTCGGGATATGGCTTCATTCGGTCAATACCTCTCCGACTGACTAATGGAAAGACTCCATTGTTCGATGAAATAAGATGATCAATGCCCGAGTTCCTCTTTACTTTAGTTGATTAATATAGTCTTGCTGTTAGTCGACGGGATAAGTATTGCCAGATGTTGGGAACATTTTTTTGGATTTAGGTCATCCTAGCGTCTCGCAGGCAAGTCTTGCAATATATTATGCAGGTATACCAAGGGGCTCGGCAATAAAGCTGCAAAGCTGTCCGAAGGGTCACCGAAAAATAAGGCGCGGACGTAAAATAGACATCTATACTAGACACACACACACATATAGCTTGATACGTGTTACGGACATAGAGGTATAGACGTAAAATAAATGTCTACTAGACGTATAACTCGAGATGTAACATGGACATAGAGGTAAAGACGAAGAATAGATGTCTATTAGACATGTAACTTGAGATGTATTATGGACATAGAGGTACAGATGTAAAATAAATATCTACTAAATTCTCTCTCTCTCTCTCTTGTAACTCGAGACGTATTATGGACATAGAGGTACAAACGTAAAATAGATGTCTATTAGACGCGTATTACTTGAGACGTATTATGGACATAGAGATATAGGTGTAAATTAGATATCTATTAGACGTATATGAGCCGTTAAAAACCAGAATGGTGTAAGTCACATTTCATGTAAGCTAAGATTATTTCATAATAATTATTATTTTATAATCTCAGCTTACATGAAATGTGACTTACACCATTCTGGTTTTCAACGGCTCATATCTCGAAATATTCATAAGACATAGAGATATATACCTACTGTACATAATAATTATAGATGTCTATTAGACGTATAATTTGAGACGTATTATGGACATAGACATACAGATGTAAAATATACGTCTATTAGACGTACATCACGAGATATTCATAAAATATAGAAATACAAGTATCTATACGTAATATAGATATCTTTTATACACATTATGTATTAAATGTGTGTGTGTAACCGAGATATAGATGTTCCACATAGTTATAGATATCTATTATACGTATATTAGACATTCACGATATGTGTGTGGGTACTTTGGCCTTTTTAAAAAATGTACGTTTTGTTTTTATAATATTATAATCGATATTGTAATATTTCTCTCTTTAATTTAGAAAGTCATCCGAGAAGCGAGAATTAGAATATTAGAACTTCTTTCTCATTGTCAGTTAAAGTTTCTTTTTTTATTCTTCATGACATTTTGGGAGAGGGAGAATTTCCCAACGTTGCTGATATAAGGTAACGGGGATTTGAACTAAAACGAGGTCGAACTGCGTCTAGTATTAAAATCAACTTTCACCTGTAAAGAGTTGGAGATCCCCCTCAATCGAAAAAAAAGAAGAAACTTTAGTCGAGAAGGAAAAGGGCATTGCAATATAGTAATGTGTTTGCTTACAGTCTCGTCGACTCGCCAATTTTTACAGTCGATGGTAAGATAAATTGGGGTTAGCCAAGATGATAAATGTAGTACTCTCACGTTTCCACATAAATTTGCGTAAAGAGTACATAAACTTTAGAAGAGAGAAAGAGAACTTCCGAATTATTCGGAGTGGGTACTTCACTTGACTCCATGAGCCAAATAACACTGGTGTTTTCTATCCTAATTCAGGGCTGTCGAGAGTGACGCACAATCAATTTGATATTTTTGATAACATATCTCTTGGAGAGTATAAAATATTTATTTGATCATTAGAAAATTTCATGTTTTTCAGTATCCGAATACTTACAAATTAGAAATTCATCAGCGTAGTTGACCTTCTGATACTGGAAATTCTCAGATCAATAATTAGGACATTAACAGTGACAACAGCTAAACGAAATCACTCTTGGAATTATTTAGTCTTAGAGTTCATTTGATTTGAATAAGCTTATTGAATAAGCTATACCTAGGTATAGTTTGACTTACCTACCTATTCTGATGAGTTTAATTAGTTCAGTGTAATCAGCAGCTATAGTTATAACTTACCATAACTATATAGCCAGTACAAGTATTATATACCATGCGTATTTATACACCTAGCATTTAATATATGTAGTTATAATATTTAGTCAAAGATTAAATTAGTGTAGCTAAAATCGAGTTAAAACCCAATCGAAATTTTTACCCAGGATAGGTTAATTTGTACATTTTTTAAGATACTAAGGGTACATTTGTAAGATTAGTAGGTTATTATTTAAAATACAAAATTATAGACATACGTAATCTTTATACATCTTTATATATCTTTCTTATGTCGTTGGCTGTAAAGCATAACAACCGCGCGAAACACATTGCTGATAAAGTTTATCTTCCCGGTATTCTTACAGCGAAAATTACTCTTATCGAAATTGTGACTCAAGCCGCTTTGCTTTATTGCTCTGTAGATATATCCAGGATGTTACAGTCAAGAAGTTCGCACATAGGGTGTGGCTTTATCCGGTAAATACCAGGATCATTTGAAAAGTTTCCGGCCTTATTGACAAGCAGTCATGATAGAATTTAATTCTTGCTATCGTCTAATACACATGGCGTTGATACATGTATCCCATACTAATTTCAAGTCATTCCGATCAGTACTTTGCTCATGGCACTTTTATAAAGTTGACAGATGTTTTCTGTCAACAATGGAGAAAATCCAGTATCGCGCAGTGATCAAGTTCCTTTATTTGAAAGGAAAAAAACTCAGGAAATAAAAGACGAGTTAGACTCAGTATACGGTGAAGTGTCCCCTTCGTACACAACCGTCAAACATTGGGTGGCTGATTATGAGTACAAACGTGGCCGTACCGGCATTTTTGATGATGAACGTTCTGGGTGCCCAAAAACTGTTTCAACTGACAAAATTGTGGACTTAGTACATGAAACTGTGATGGAAAATCGTCGATTGACCGTGAAGGAGATTGCTGAGGCTTTTAAGGTATCAGATGAACGGGTGCACAAAATTTTGCACGAGCATTTGTGTATGAGAAAATTATCCGCACGCTGTGTGCCGCGTCTGTTGACAATTGACCAAAAGCGTGTACGGCTTGACATGTCGCGTAAGTGTCTTGAGCTATATAAAAAAAATCCAGCTGAATTTTTGCGACGTTTGATAACTATCGATGAAACCTGGATCTAAAATTTCTTGGGGGGAAAAAATTTGGGACAAATGCCAGGTTGGAAAACGCTGTATTTTTCAGATGGACGAGAAGAATTGAGAGGTCCGGGAGTAAAAAGTGGTAAGGGACAAAAACTTTTTGCCGAACTAAACAATATTTTCTGTCCAGTCAGGTCCCGTACCATCTTTTACACACTTGAGCACAAACATGCAAAATGTGTCCCTTACCACTTTTTACTCCCGAGCCCCTCAATTGTTTTTTGACGGGTTGAAGCGTTGGGAGAAACGATGGATAAATGTATCGAGTTACGAGGAGACTACACTAAAACCTCGTTTATCGCAACTCTCACTTATTGCAAGTCTCACTTATTGCAAGTCTCACTTATTGCAAGTCTCACTTATTGCAAGTCTCACTTATTGCAAGGCAGAAGTCACGTTTATTGCAACCCCTTCGTCTCCCACCGCGCATGGTAGTTGCAACCCTTCCAACTTTCGCCGCGCACGGTGGCCAATCACGAGCGATCAGTGCGAAATCGTCTTGAGTCGAGAAGCGGAGTGGGGGCCCCTCTCGAGTTGCGATAAACGAGAGGCATACGATTCGAGGGGCTTGCAATAAACGAGGTTTTACTGTATGTTGAGAAATAAATTTTTTTTACCTTGAAATATGTGTTTTTCCTAAAAAGGCCGGACATTTTTCAAATGACCCTCATACATATTTCGCCAATTAATGGCAATACTCTATCGTTCGATTGGGATTGAAAAGGGACTCCAGTATTAGCCAATACTCATGCCACCTCAGCGAACTTCCCCACTGTAACACCCTCTACTTCTGCATATTACTCGAGTAAATGTACAAAGTATACAAATCCTCCGTCGAATTGGATACTGCTCTCTCCGGTGTCCTCGCGTTGATTCACTAACGTTTAACAATAATTTGCCAAACGATTGCCGCGCTTTCGCACCTCCACGGCTGAAGGACTCATCAGTCTAATTGTCGCGGAATGAGAGAGGAAGGTGAAGGAGAATTATTACCCGAGAGCGAGAGCCAATTTCATTCAACCCCCAGTTTCTCTTCCACCCCCTCCAAGGACGAAGCGATTTGGGGTTTCTCGAGCGTGACGAGTGTTTTTCTAAAGCCCATTGGTCGTCCGCCCTTGGATCATATGGCGTGGCGGAGGAAATTTCGCGGGAAGGACGTTTCACTCTATCGATCGGTGCGCTTCTCGACCTTTCGCTACTAACTCTGTACGTGTATCCGAACAATTGCTCTGCCCGGAACGTCAGGGAAAGTAAATTGAGGGACGCTAGGACAAGTTGGCCCCTCGTTGGTATGCGAAATAATGGAAACGAGGGGCAATCTTTCTGCTGCTTGTCGCTCTGGTGTCTTTTATTGCACTTCCATCCGTCGTTTTCTTTCTTATGAATGCTAGCCAACTATTGAGAAAGTTTAGTGTAATACCGGAGAAGAAAGTATGTCATTTCTGTCTATACAAAAAATTATAATATACTACCGCCCGTGAAAAGGGGTCGACACGTGCACACGCACAATAAAGATCTCTCTTTCGATTGGGTAGATCGATAATTTGGCAAGGGGAAGAAGAGAGGGAGGAAGAGCGACGCACAGGAACGTTACGTTAATCCTGGAAGGCAAATGACAAATGACGTACAGGTGATAAACATCGGCGAGCTCGCCTTTTTCTCTTAAAAAATGGCCCTCTATACGCCGAAAAGATTGCCAGCGATCTTGGGTGGCCTCGTTCGCAACACGCAAAAATCGAATAGCTTGTACGGCACTTCGAACGCGAATTTTCATTTCGTCGCCCAACTTAGCGTCGGCACGGATACCCCAAGTCGGCCCACGCGACGAGATCATTAAAACTGTACCTATACTTACCTATATAAATAATTGTTTAATTTGTTTATTATTAGGGGGCTCCGCCCCCTACTCGCTTCGCTCGTCAACCCCCGTAGGGCTATTGCCCCTGCGCCGCTGTCGTGGCGCTCCCCCAAGCTTTTGCAGCAGCATCACGTCGTTGCTATCTTCTCCATTCAATACGTCGTCGTCGTTGTTGTCGTCCTCGTCGTCGCCATACTCTTCGTCGTCGTCCCCATCGTCCTCGTCGTCGCCGTCCTCATCGTCGTTGTTCTCATCGTCGTTGTCCTCATCGTCGTCGTCGTCGTCGTCGTCGTCGTTGTTCTCGTCGTCGTCGTCGCCATCCTCCTCGTCGTTCTCGTCATCGTCGTCGTCCTCATCGTCGTCGTCCCCATCGTCCTCGTCGTCGTCCTCGTCGTCGCCGTCCTCGTCGTCGCCGTCCTCGTCGTCGCCGTCCTCGTCGTCGCCGTCCTCATCGCCGCCGTCCTCGTCGTCGCTGGCCTCGTCGTCGTTGTCCTCGTCGTCGTCGTCGTATTCGTCCTCGTCATCGTCGTCCTCGTCGTTCTCTTCGTCGTCCTCGTCGTCGTTGTCCTCGTCGTCCTCATCATCGTCGTCCTCGTCTTCATCGTCGTCGTCGTCGTCGTCGTCCTCCTCCTCCTCCTCCTCCTCCTCCTCCTCCTCCTCCTCCTTCAACAACCGTCCGTGCTTCGCGCATCCAATTCGAAGTCGCCGGGGTTTTTGGCGACACGGTTTTGTCTGCGCATTTATTCGAAAACTATTTTATATAATAGAGAGATAGAGAGAAATTATCCCAAATTTTGTAGTAAAAGTTATGTCAAAAATGTCGTTTAACGTCATTTTAAATAATTATTTTGTGTCGAGAATAATTTATATTTTTCGGAAGTCTTTGAGTTAGGTTAAAGGTTTTATCAAGTTAAAATTGTTGTATGCTTTCTTCGACCAATGCTATTACTATTAACAATAAGAAGTGAACGAATGGATGCATTATAAAAGGTAATTACATGTTGCAATGATAACCTCTGCATGTACAGAATGATGAATAACCTTCTTCGGTATTTTTTAAATCTGATTATAAATATCGTTTAGAGAGATGGAGAGAACCGCGAGAGAGAAATATGTAGTTCGAGAGGATCGATCGTTAATCGTATGTTCTGATCAAATCGATAAAGTAGGTATCCAATGCCGTGTGTGCTGAGAGAGCGTAGGTGTTTGGGTTGACGACAGTAGAATGGGGATGGAGGGTGAGAAATGGGAGAGACGTTTAATCAAAAGGCTTCGTCTTTTAGCTACGGATAGGTGCTTTTGTGAAACAACTTATCCACCTATCGCTCCGTCGTTAATCAACGCCCACGTTAGGTGTTCCAACATCAAATACTTCCCCTGCTTTCTGTACCTATACGTATAATTCGATTTCCGATTTGAGATTATTGCACGTACAGTGGTATCGAGTTTTGTGTCACTATTTTCATTGTATACCGCGAAACCTCATCGCATTAGACCAGGGAGCTTATATTTCTTATTTTATTCGGTGTCATTTATACACCTTACCATTAGTTGTCAATAAATGCCTGCGGTGAAAATTAATGAGAATGTACGAGAGAGAACCATTTCAAAAAATATCTTAGAAATCTTCACTGAATAAAAGAATTTCTTAGAAACTCCATTTTTTAATACAGCCAATATGCTACATCACTTTTTTTCATGCCTTCGACGTGGTAGTTCTCTTTGCGTACCGCGAAATGCGCCATAGAAGTGTCAACGTTTCTTCTGTTCAAACTATGGTGAAAATACTTCTCTGAAATATGTTGAAATAAAGTGGAATGAAAGTCTCTCAAAGTAGCAGGACAATTCAAAGAATTAAAACATTTCCAGAAAATCATGGAAATTTGGGAGAGAACTTAGAAACTTTCAATAACAATATCGAAAATTCCCCTTTTCTCAAACAAACCTATTCAGTACTTCCAAGTTATTCTAGAAAATTCTGAACAAAAATAAGTCTGAATTATTCTAAAACCTTATAATTTTTACATCTTTCAGATTTTCTCAGAGAAATTTAGGATTACTCTGGAATGATCGGATATTATTGTATTTCTGAAAACGTTAAAACTTTCTAAAATTTCTCTGAAGAGAGTGTTTCAATTTCTTTCATCCCTCAAAGATTTTCAAAATCATTTCCAGAATTCCTAAAAAAATATATTTTCATCGGGATATTTAGGGTTGATTTCATTAATGAAATTTCAAGAATAAACTCCATTAAACCAAGCTTAAGGGGGATCAGCTGCCAATAGCTAGAGAACAGTTTATAATCTAGAGTCTGTCTCAGTATACTGCTATATATTGTTACCAGCCCCTGATTATGTATACATATGCATTCGTCGTTATTCCGTCGTTACTGATCCGCGGGCGGTCTTCGATCATATTCCTCGGCATAATACATTGTATATGTCTATATATAGGGTTTATCCCACCGAACAGCGGACATTCATTCATGTTTCTCTGCTGTAGGGAGGGAAAAGAATGTATTCATTCAATATTTCTTTCTCTATACGCTCGTTTCTTTCTCTCGCTTATTTTTACGCACCCCTCATTTATTCTGTCCCTTTCAGTCTTCCGCCTTTTCATCTCCTGTACACAGAAGCATTCTACGATTGAACATAACTTCAGTCAGAGACTCCACACCTATTTCCCCCGACTCCTCCCCCTCCGCTCCACCCTTTCTCTATCTTGTACCCCGCGAGTTACCTCTTTGCCCCTTTCCATCAGAAAGCGATGGTTTGGCGGCCGTTTTCCCTCCGCTAAATATATTTTTCTCTCCTTTTCGGGAAAAAGGATTTATGACACGCTACTACAGGACGCGAGTGTGGGTTTCGTTTTCCGTTCTACGAGTAAGGGTGCCGGAGCTACTGATTCCGCGAATATATTTCTTCTGTCCCTAGCTCCGAAAAGGCGACGAATGTACGGTGATTCGGAGAAGGTGGGGGTAAGTGAGGCGGCCTCTTCTCATTTCTCCAGCATCCGACGAGGTGAAGCGTTTTTACTGCAAATTACGTTCCGCGGATAGAGAAAGGGAGAAAACACGACGGCGCGGTTTTAGTAAACCGTGCGAATAAAGCGTTCGAGGGGTTTTATGCATACGTAATCATGGTATACCGGAACTACCGCTCCAGTGAGAAATGATAAAATGTTGGCGTAAATCCTTTTAAAATTTATTAAATCTCCGATGCTTTCTAAAATATCTGTTGTAAAAAGTATTATGCTCGACTGTACGTGCGAGCTTTTTTTCTTTAAGAAAAGCAACACGTCTAATTTCCAAACATCAATATAATCCTCTCATCCCTTACGGACACACGTATACACACTTCATTTTGCTTTTGATTCTGTTTCATTGCATTCTCAATAATAAGATAAATAACAATATTTCGATTTCTTTAAAATGCAAAACTTGCCATCGTGTTTTCAATTAAAACTAACCTATTGAACTTTTTATTTTCCGAAAAATAAGTATTAAATTTAATTTCCAAATTCTATATTTTGGTCCCGAAGTATTTCTTGTTAGCGGTAATTAAAAAAATAATCTCGAGATCAATATAGCGGATAGCGCTGATAAAGACGAACCACTTTCAAAGCGCGGACTTGTCAGGACCATTCAGAATCGACCAACAATGATACGGCTCGCGACTATATTCGAACGGAACTGTAAGCCAGTTTAATCAAAATTCTATTCGAGCATTGAAATATCACCCTATACACCGTAGCAGCAAGCTATTACGTTGGTACCGCGCATAGGTGATATGACATTCGAGTTGTAACGAGAAGAGAGAGGTGACCTTTTCATCTCCTATTCCCCTTTCCATTCGTATATATGCGACATGTCCTTATTTTTTATGGCGACACTCGCGAAAAGCGCTTCCACGTGCAAATAAAAATTCACAATTCGATAGCAGGATCAATAAATTGGAACGCTTTGTAATCCCATTATACCGTACAGCGGTACCGTGGAGAGATGCGCAAAGCAAAGCTAGATGGAATATATCTGTAGGCTAAAGAATATGGAATAGGTAGCATTCGCATTGTGAAAAAATTTATTTTCTGCGACTGACAAAGGGAGAATTTGCGTAAAGAGAATACTCGAAAATAGTATAAACTATTTTTCTGATATCAATATTTTTTAAAATTTCGTTTCGCTGGGCGTTAAGGTGGAATGTAATCTTTATTTCGATAACTTTTTACACATTTTCGCTTTACGTCATCGTATAGAGGATTTAGATCGTATCATTTACTATCATGTATATATATATATATGTTTCGAAAATGGATTCTTTTCCATTTAAGTAACGTCACGTACGCTGCGTTGTACAAGTTTCGTTTGTATTTGTGTGGAACTCGAGTGTTTAGCTTACTTTCCATACGAATATTGCCGGCACTTTCTAGTGTCCCCTTATTACAGCTAAATAGTATTACATACATACATGTGTTTGAGGAGCTTTCTTTCAAAGTGTACTGTGTCCACTATAACTGGATATTTAATATGTACTTGAAATTTTTTTTCAAGTTCCAAATACGAAATTATTCTATTACCACATTTATGGGTGAAAAAGTTTTCTTCAAGGCGTGTAATTTATTTTGAAATAATAATCATCGGAATATTGTTACCAAACAATCACTTGCTTTTATAAACTAAAAACTTTGCCATTGTTTGGAGCAGTTTCAAAAATGCAAATAATATATATTTTGTAAGTCTGATAGCTACACTTTCCTTTAAAAAATTAATTAAAATTCTATGGAAAACTGTCTTTTTTGAAAGAAAATAGTAAACTTTCCTTTTTACAGAAGTCGAAGTCGAAGTTCGACTTAATGCGTTAGAATATTGACAATCCAGCAAAGCAGAATTGGATTTTATTAAGCAACAAATGAAAACACCATGAAACTGAAAACAATTTTTCGAAATTCGAATGAGATATTAAAACGTAATAAATATTGAACACTATCTTTTTAGACATGTTCCGTTTTAACTGAAATTCTCCTGTTTTAGCCGTGAATATTAGAAGAAATATTACGTTTTGAAAATCAAAATGAAGTTGCTAAAATATGCGTAAAAATTTAAACCAGTCACACCAACTTGTACTCGTAGTCCATTTTGATAGAAGATGAAAATGTGTTTCGAAATGAACCTCTCCAATTCAGTCTACTCTCTAATTATTTTTTATTGCCTGTTCGAAAAATTTGAACAAAATCATTTACCTCGTATCTTTTCATTTTCCATTTTCAGCTTTATTGCTGGGAAACGGTATGTAAGAACGCAGTACGTCATCGTCTTGTAAGACTGTCTCTCTCGCTCTCGTTGCTTAGAATAAGTGCCTCTCCCTGGCGTTTCAATGGCCTCACAATTTTGTAGAGAAACGAACTTACAAATTTACGAATGATTATTTTTTTGGATATTTTCTTTGTTCCGTCGACCAAGATTAACATACAAAAATAATAATTCATTTATGTGAAGTTTGACTCAGAATTCTCGAAATGAAATCGAGTTTCCTCCCGAAGGAGAAAAGGATTTTCTCTCGCATTTATAGTATAACATATTTCACTTTAACTTTTAAAATAACAATTGATCAAAAACGCATTTACGTATTGCTTTTAATCGGCTGTGTTATGCAATCACACCTGGAGGAGGTTCAATATCGAGGGTTGATATCACTCGCGAATTATGATTGGACATTGTCCTACCAATTTTGGCGACGATCATGAAATTTTCCCGCAGCCAATTGTACGATAACCGCATTTATAGCATTCGCCAGACCCTTCTCGTTTACGTCGCATGTTGCGCGTCATTACGCGACGGACATGCCATATTTCTGAATGGGAACGAATATTCATGCTCCTCGTAGCGAACGTGGCCAGAATGGAAATTTGATTCCGCCGTTAATGGGATATCGGGTTCTCTATGTGCAGTTGTTGCGCAAAAGCTCGTCATTTTGGAAGAGGTGGATAACGCATTTCAGGCAAGCTAGAATACTTTTGTATTTCTCGCTCCTTAATGTATTGCGGTAACATCTACTACATTATATTGGATGATACCGAGGTAAATTGTATGACTTAATATGATCGCGTACATCTATTATACAGAGTGTTTCACCTAACTTGACCACCTCAAATATCACGGCAGTCTTTGATGATATGAAAAAGTATTGAGAGGAAAAAATGTTCAATACAAAGGGGCAAATACTGTTATTAGAAAAGAATTATTTTCTAATTAGTTTTTTTCAAGATATCAAGGTCATCGATATTATTTTAAATGGGTCGACATATTTTCATTATCACAGTCTTGTAGTTTATAAGAGGACAAATTCAGCAACTGTTAATATGATGACTTTCACTTAACCTTGAACGAGAAGAATCTCGAAATGCGTGCCATGAATTCCAATACTTGTTCGAAGACGATAAATGAATGATTTGTGCTTTAGTGCAGAAGGTGTTCAAAATGAGCGCAATTAACTTCTGTGCGCATCGAATAGTGTAAACCACGAGTATTTCTAAGTTTACTTCTCTTAAGATTTTCTGTGACCACGTGCGCTCAAAGAGTATACGACTCTCTCGGGTTTCCAAACCGGACCGATCCTTACTTTCTCCTTCCTGACGGAACAAGATACCACGGAGGTTTGTTTATAAGCATCAGAAATAATAACATTTCACACAATACCAATGACATTGACATTCATTCATTTTTATCGTCTTCGAACAAGTATTGGAATTCATGGCACGCATTTTGTGACTCTTCTCGTTCAAAGTCAAATGAAGGTCATCATATTAACAGTTGCTGAAATTGTCCTCTTATAATCTACAAGACTGTTGTAATGAAAATATGTCGACCTATTTAAAATAATATCGATGACCTTGATATCTTGAGAAAAACTAATTAGAAAATAATTCTTTTCTAATAACAGTATTTGCCCCTTTGTATCGGACAATTTTTCCTCTCAATACATTTTCATATCATCAAAGACTGCCGTGATATTTAAAGTGGTCAAGTTAGGTGAAACACCCTGTATAATACGAAATATAAATATGAGAGAGAGAGGGAGAGAGAGGGAGGGAGAGAGAGAGAGAGAGAGGGAGGGAGAGAGAGATAGAGAGAGGGAGAGGGAGAGGGAGAGGGAGAGGGAGAGGGAGAGGGAGAGGGAGAGAGAGAGAGAGAGAGAGAGGGAGAGAGAGAGAGAGGGAGAGGGAGAGGGAGAGGGAGAGGGAGAGGGAGAGGGAGAGGGAGAGGGAGAGGGGGAGGGAGAGGGGGAGAGGGAGAGGGAGAGGGAGAGAGAGAGAGAGAGAGAGGGGGAGGGAGAGGGAGAGGGGGGAGGGAGAGGGAGAGGGAGGGGGAGGGGGGAGAGGGAGAGGGAGAGGGGAGAGAGAGAGAGAGAGAGAGAGAGAGAGAGAGAGAGAGAGAGAGAGAGAGAGAGAGAGAGAGAGAGAGAGAGAGAGAGAGAGAGAGAGAGAGAGAGAGAGAGAGAGAGAGAGAGAGAGAGAGAGAGAGAGAGAGAGAGAGAGAGAGAGAGAGAGAGAGAGAGAGAGAGAGAGAGAGAGAGACCGGTTTTAAAAGGCTATTATCATGTACAAACGGAAGGAGGTAATTCTTTGGCTTATTCCATGATTAAAAGTTCATATAAATATAGGCCCGTAAAAGCTTCGTTACTGGTCTACAGGGTGTTGAAATTTCAAAATTTTTGTTAGTTTTTTTTGATAGCTCACGTAGTTTTTAAGATATTTAGCTCAAATTTAGAATGTAGGTTATGCTGTAGGGCTTATATCACTGGGCATGTCAAATGGTTGTGAGAATCTACAGGGGGTTATTTTTTCAGGGGTCGTGCCCCCTTTTCCCCCTAAACTTTTTTGCGGTGCGCCTCTGGTAGATTCTAAAATATAAAATAAATTTTCTGTTTCGTTTATAAACTTTTCGGTCTCTCTTATAGTTTTTTCTTATCTGCCACCGTTATCGAGAAAAAACCGTAAGAAATACTCCGGGAATGTTCCAAAGAGTATAATCAATCAAGAGAAGAAGAAGCGGAGGCATGTGTAAGGGTTGGAGGAGGTCACTTTCAGCAGTTTTTATAACGTTGTTTTGTTATGTTTATTATTTAGGTTTTTTTATTCTAATAAATCATTTCTACAAAAATCGCGTTATCCCAGCTTTAATTTTAAAAAAAATTGTAATTTCATCTAGCGAATAACAGAAACTCGTTTTTTATTTTTTTTTCTCGATAACGGTGGTAGATACGAAAAAATTACAAGAGACATAATATTCCAAATCAGTTACACGAAAAACCCCTTAGTGCCAACCAAATTTAATCGAGGCAACAATCATCACTGGCAAATTCAAAGGCGAAGGCGTACTCATTCACGCATACCTATGATTTCCAACGATTTAACATTCGAATTCAAGCGGCTCCAGTTTCCTTTGCGTCTTGCTTTTGCTATTACCATCAACAAAGCACAAGGTCAATCGTTGACAATTGCTGGCTTAAATTTGGAAAATTCATGTTTTTCACGCGGCCAATTTTATGTGGCTTGCTCCAGAGTTGGCACACCCAAAAATTTACACGTTTTTACTCCAAATAAAAAAATAAAAAACATTGTCTATCCGCTGGCCTTAAGATAAATTAATAAAAGAAATGTACTTTCCAATTTAAATTCAATACATGTGTTTTTTTAGCGTAGCATGGCTCCCTACCTATAGATATCTGCTAAAAATTCGTCAAATGATGGCCAAAATCAATCCACAATCTACCCGTGCGAAGCCGGGCGGGTCGCTAGTAATATTATATACCTACCAAATGTTCCATCTATTACTGTACTGTAACATAATATAATTGAAACTACATTTAGTTTTGTATTTGTATTTTTGTATTTATTTTTTGGTACGTTATGCATTTTCAACTAATAAAAAGTCACTCTATAATCAGGTCACACAGTTACTATTTACGCATAATAGTGTCGTGTTACTTTTCTTTCCAAAAATATGATTTTAAAAATAAAACAATCATAATCTAAAAACTGCATAAGACTTGAGCGATGAAAATACAGAATTTGACTTTCAAGGCGTGCGATCAGCATGATGGTTCGGTGTCGATTATCTGAGAGGGGTGGAGGGGGGAGAGAGTAAAGGAGGGCGGGGAAGAAGGAGGTAGGGAGGGAGGGGTGGAGGGAGAGGGTGGAGTAGGAGTATGCTTTTAAATATTCGAGTCCAAATTTTTCAATACAGTAGAACTCCAATTATCCGAACTCCGACTATCCGAATCGCTAATTATCCGAATCGCTTTCAGAAAAAAAATTTTTCAGCAAAATAATGATTCTGTCTACGCGCGCTATTGTCCTCCCCTCTGGTGTAGGCGCAGCGCGAACATTATTCGGATGATTAGTACATATCGGTACTCTTGCGCGTCAGTGCGTTTTGTTTCATTTATATGTATGTATTTATGTGTGTACTAATTACCCGAAATTATCCGAATTTTTTATTATCCGAATGGGGTCCGGTTCCAATTGATTCGGATAATTGGAGTTCTACTGTACATTCGTGCTGGTAGGAGGAGGACTTGTTACTTTCATCCCAAGTCTCCCCTACATATTTGCAGTTTCATTCCAAAAACTTTCCATATCGAATACTATAACTATAAGTATAACGATAACAATAATTTAATTTCCGTAGGACTATTGGGGTGTAACAATTTGTAGTTCTGCACATAGTTCCTTGTAGTTTTGTTCAGCTAAAGCTGCTTCGGTAGTAGAGATCTAACAAAGTTAGTTAATTTAACTATGTTTCAATAAATATACTTTTCTATATTAATGTCCAAACATTCCTTGCAATTTGCCTAACGGTTTCAAAGCGGCAGATTCAGCGGACCATACAGTACATAAAAGTCAATTTCAGGCCATCACAGTGCCGCATTGATTTATCGTACCCGCAGCATTTCAGTTTCGCGATGGAAACTGAACGAACAAATATTTCCTTTCCATCCGGGAAGAATCGCACATGCATTCGCGGAAGGTGTGCAATCGACGTTTCAATTAACGATCGGTTAACATTCGAATTATTCCGCTAACCGCGAAGCTGCATAGGAATCAGGGACAGCGAACCCGCATTATTTTCGAAGGATAAAATGAAGGGTAGGATGAAACGACCGATTGTTCATCAGTACATGAACTCTGTTTCGCTGTAGTCTGATTTTGCGTATTGCATCGCTCGCTTAATTCTGTACACTTCACTAGAGTTCTTATTCTAGTAAACATTTCAAGATTGCAATATCATTGGGTCAACAAAATATACTTTATGAAAAACAATCGGTTAAGTTGTGCATGGATAAATATGCAACGTGAGGAACTTCTGGATATCGGGACGCTTGGTAGATGCTTCCGCGAAAACGACTAGTTCTAGCGTCTACGCCTTCAGGCAACTGTGTTGATGCTTCATTCATCTCGAGTTTAGCGTATACGTAAAGAAGGCTTAGTTTTTTAAATACTATGGTATTTCGATAAATGGCATGCAAGATCATATTTATTATACGCGCGGAGTGTACCCGAGTCGAAATTCAAACTCTCTCTCTAATCTGAACCTGGAAGACCTTATTTCTTTGAAGTATCGGTTTGCCGCTCTAGATGTAACTCTAATTTCGTGATCATCGTGCTCATATGATCACGAACAGGTTTACATTAGAATATGAGTATACTTCCAACTCTAATTTCGACCTGCTGGACCTCAGACAAAATTGAAACTCTATTTCCAGCCTCATTATTCTACAAAACAGAGGTTCTGCTAAAAAGTCATTAAAATTTATAAGTAATCAGTTTCACAAATTCCTAAATTTGCTATATTATCACAAACCTATTATCAGATTTATAGAATCTTGACAGCTGAATATTACTGGTAGTATTACAAATAATAGTTTATACTTTATATTAGTATACAGTTATGGAGAATATCAAAGTGAATTATTATCTCTCTCTTTCTTTGCTTTTAATTTATATTCACTTTTATAACTGAAGGAATGAAAAAACAATATTATTATTATATTGTTACAATTTATACAATGGGAGCTATCATTTTCAAATAGTACAAATTAGTAAATAAGAGTCAAACGAGCCAAACAAAGTCAAATTAATGCATATAGATTTGGTTCGAAATGCCCTATATACAGGGTGGACCAGGTTAAACGTCATTCTTTTTGATATGTGATGGAAAAACAAAAAAAAAGTAGACTTTCATAAGAAAATTGTTTTCAAAAATGTTTCCTAACAAAGATGCAGGGTGTCAAAGTTCCGAAAAAATTGTTTTCTCATCATAACTTCTAAACTACTTGATCGATTTCCATGAAATTTCGCACACAGGCTAATGTAGAACAGCTCTAAGCAATAATTAAATAATTTTTAAAAAATATCCAGTGGCGTAGATACTAGGGGCCGTTTTTCCCCCTCCCAATCTTCGGCGCCACTGGATATTTTGCAAAGAAAATTTAATTATTGGATTCCCCGTTTTATTTAGAGAAAAAAATCACCCTTGCAAATTGTTGATTTATGGCTTCGTTTTTGAGAGATATTTATTTTAATTTATAGGGTTGCGAGCAGGCCAAAGCTAGGTTGAACTCCATTACTTGTGATATGTGATAGAGCAACAAAAAAAATAGATTCTCATAAGAACATTTTTTTCAAAAATGTTTCCTAACAAAGATATAGGGTGTCAAAATTTCGAAAAAAAATTATTTTCTCATCATAACTTCTAAACTACTTGATCGATTTCCATGAAATTTCGCACACAGGCTAATGTCGTACAGCTCTAAGTAATAATTAAATAATTTTAAAAAATTCTCCAGTGGCGTAAATACTGGGGGCCGGTACCCCCCTTTCCTCCTGCGAAATTTCATGGAAATCGATAAAGTGGCTTAGAAGTTATGATGAGAAAACCATTTTTTTTTTCGAAACTTTGACACCCTATATCTTTGTTAGGAAACATTTTTGAAAAAAATTTTCTCATGAGAATCTATTTTTTGTTGTTGCTCTATCACATATCACAATTAATGGAGTTCAACCTAGCTTTGGCCTGCTCGCAACCCTATAAATTAAAATAAATATCTCAAAAACGAAGCCATAAATCAGAAATTTGCTAGTTATTTTTTTCTCTAAATTAAACGGGGAATCCAATAATTAAATTTTCTTAGCAAAATATCCAGTGGCGCCGAAGATTGGGAGGGGAAAAGGGGGGTACCGGCCCCTAGTATCTACGCCACTGGAGAATTTTTAAAAATAATTTAATTATTGCTTAGAGCTATTCTACATTAGGCTGTGTGTGAAATTTCATGGAAATCGATCAAGTAGTTTAGAAGTTATGATGAGAAAACCATTTTTTTTTCGAAACTTTGACACCCTGTATCTTTGTTAGGAAATATTTTTTAAAAAAATTTTCTTATGAAAGTCTACTTTTTTTGTTGTTGTTCTATCACATATAAAAAAAAATGACGTTTAACCTGGTCCACCCTGTATATCAAAGGATCACTATCAGGCTCAAATGAGGATTACGCGCCCTCGCTCTATAGCTTGAGGTCCATGAGGTCCAGATGAGAGTTATGAAAACCTAATTTGAACCTAAACTTGCGAAAAGTGGAAATATTCATCTAGTTTAGGTTCAAATTAGGTTTTCATTGCACAGACATCTGGACCTTGAAAACCAAATTTCAACCTCAAGATCCTCAGTGAGGATCCAGAGGTTCAAATTAGAATTAGAATTTCGACTCGGGTAATAGGAGAAAGTAAGTAGGAGGAGTCTCAGTAAACACTCCCTAACTAATCACACGACTGCCAAAGGTGTTTCCTTATCTCGTGTGTTCGCCCGTATAATATCCCTACTATACCAATGGACACTGGTTGGCAATCGTGGAATTGGTCAGTGGACACAAAGCAAGGCTTCGCCCACTTTGAACCTCTTAACCATTACATTCTATACAAATTAATAATCGCATTCCTATGAATCCTGCACTGATGTGAATCAAGCGACGTATCCTTTGCCAAAAGAAGCACACAAACGTGTTAAAATCTAGAGATCATGCGAGGTACACGTGGTCCGACTATTTTTTTCCGCCAAACAAAAAGACCGAATAACTAGTCATCCTAAGAAATGATAAACTCATCGTCGGACAGAAATGTCAGAGTCGCTCGACTGTGATTTAATCGACGATAACGATCTTCGCAGTGCCTCTAAATGAGTCGAATGACCTTCCCGAGCTAGAGAAAAAAAATAGAGTTATACATCATCAAAACGTAGATTTCAGCAGCTTTGTATTATACAGGGTGACATTTTGAAAACTTGCGACCCCAATATCTCAGAAAAAAGTTACAGATTTTCTAAAAAAAATACGGTTTCAGCAGTGGAGAGGGGGAACCAAAATGACATAATCGGAGACGCACCCCCTCCAACCCTTTTAGGGGTAGCCCCCCCCCCCCCAACTTTGTAATCTTAAATAGCAACCCCCCATGTGTGATACAGCGTTGGAAAGCTCTTTAAAAATGCTTTACAACAACACCAAATTTTGGTGCCTTTCGATGAGTAGTTTTCGTGCAAATCGAAAAAGAAACTGCTAGAAGTAAGTTTTGTCAATTTCTTTATTAAAGGTCAATTACGTTACAATAAATTTTCGAAGTGATTTTCATTGATTTTTCGAACTTTTTCAAATGTTCTTGAAATTTTGCGACATTCTTGCGTAATTCTCTATTTCCGTTGGTTAATGCTTGCTGCTGTAGTTTGAAAAACAACGGATTTCAGATGTTCCCATAAGAAGAAATAGTAGGGAGTAAGATCAGGTGATGGAAATCATTTCGAAAATGAGTCACATATTTCAGAAACCCCGTAAGTGACATTTTTAGGAAAATTGAGATTTTAACTGGAACTCTTCTATTTGAAATGGTGCTCCATCCATTGTATGCAGAAACCCAGCTATTACTAGGCATATTATCGTATTTTTGAGGTATGTTATGATGACGTGTAGTGCAGAAACTCCGTAAACGTATACCTCTTAATGTTAAAAAGTTAGAGATATTGCGAAGTTAAAACCGTATTTGCCAGACAGTAACCATGTCCAGTGCTTTTACAATAAAATCTTTGAATGGCCAGTGGTGAATAAAGATAACCTAGAAGATATTCTTGACTAGTAGTGCATATAACAATTGTTTACATTGTACTTGCATATTACACGAATAAAAATTTTAAAACAGCTGATTTTACTTAATATTTACCAGGAAATTTAATGCAATTTACCATGTAATTCAGAAACCCCGTAATTACAGCATAAATATCTGTTTATAACATTAGCAATAACTTTTGTGTTCCTAACAATTAATACCAATCGATGAAAGAATATTTTTCCAAAATTAACACATGTTTAGAATTGCAATAAAATTCAAAAATTGGCTATTTATTAGTTTTTGTCTTTCCTGAAAAGTAAGGTTCTGTGTACTTACGGGGTTTCTGAAATATGTGATTCAAATTTATTGTAACGTAATTGAGCTTTATTGACAAAAATTACTTCTAGCAGTTTCTTTCTCGATTTACGCAAAAACTACTCAGTGAAAGGTAGGTACCAAAATTTGGTATTGTTGTAAAGCATTTTTAAAGAGCTTTCCAACGCTATATCACACATTGGGGTTGCTATTTAAGATTACAAAGTTGGGGGGGGGCTACCCCTAAGGGGGTTGGAGGGGGTGCGTCTCCGGTTATGTCATTTTGGTTCCCCCTCTCCACTGCAGAAACCGTATTTTCTTTTTTAGAAAATCTCTGTAACTTCCTGAGATAATGGGGTTGCAAGTTTTCAAAATGTTACCCTGTATATTTCAGAGCAACCGTTTGATCGATCAGCTGAAAGGAAAAAGTCTGTTATGGAGAAATGCTCTGCAAAGGCAGCTGAGGATGAGAACAAATCGATGCACACGCAGCATATAACGTGACAAGTCATTTTGATGTATCGTTCGCAGAACAGATAAAGATGGTGAAAACGTTGAGAGAGGTGGAACCGCGGCCAGCAAGGAGCGAAAGAGCAGTGACAATAACTCCCCTACTATTAATAGAAGTCGAGACGTTTCCACGATAGAAAAGGACGTTGGGAGTTCTTTATTTGTGAGATCTGCCGGCGCAGCGTCTGACGTTACTTCCTAGTTGGTCGAGAAGAGGGGATGGTGAAGTTTGACGTTGAGAAACGACGTGTTGCTAGCGTCGAACGAGCTTCGAGAGGAAAACGAGTAGACGGTTTAAACTAAGAGCAAAAGTTTCTTTGTCCTTCCCTCTTTTTCTCTATATTCAAGTTGGATGGTAAATTGAACAGGGATTTGGGAGTATCTATCCCTTGCGTAGAAAATATACACACGTTGTAAATATACGTGAAAATATAATAAAATGAACAATAATAATTATCAAAGGATACACTGACAGGAAAATGTAGGTGAAATTTACTATATTTCCACTACATTAGGTATCTATAGAGGAGAAGTTGGGTAAAACAGGATGGTCTGGTAAAACGGGATACTAGCCTTTATTTTAAAACAAGCAGCCCCATATATCGGGCGGTAGCCAAACTAATCTCCCTTGTTGCCTTCTTATGCAGGGCAACTGATCTAGCGACTTTAGTTTCACTCTGGATGGCGCGATTAGTGATTTAGAAAAAATGGAGGTTAAACTAATTCGTTTCGCTTATACATTATATTCGATTTTTCGGTTTAAATGTGAAATCAATTAAAGGTGAGTAAATTTAGAGCATATACTATGTTTGTCTACTCTAAGTATTTGCAATAGTTTTAATAAATTTGCTCTTTTTAAATATTCAGATATGATTACATTTTTCAATGCCCAGTTGGGTAAAACGGGATACGAGTGGTTGGATAAAACAGGATAGGGTGTAGCATTTTGCCAAGGTTGAGCCCATGAAGCGTGTGCAGGCGTAGGCATTGGGACCGACGAGGACGAGATTTTTATGCGACTTTTAAAAGTAAAAATAATATTCTAATGATTTTTTTACGGTTAGAGTCTTTATTTAGTTTTCTTAGTTTATAATAATATACCAATTATTATTTGTTATAAGAAATTATTATTTTGTTATTTTCCGTAACAAAAATAAAATATTACTTATATTTCTACAATTGAGTATTCCTTGTTGTCTCTTTTTTCCTGATAAATAAACATGAAATCTACAAAATTGTAAGTATCCCGTTTTATCCGACTAGGGGGGTAAAACGGGACAGTTCCAACTTTTAGCAGAAACATTTTTTTCCTCTGGTGTAACATCTGTTTTTTCATAAATTGCTACTAGTGAAACTAGAGGTAAAACGTTGTATTTTACATTACTTTATTTAGAAAGTTATAAGGCTTTAAGGATTCTCGAGCGTTATACTAAAAATAGTAAGAAATGCTTGAAAATGATTGCATTCGGTAGATTGAAGTAGAAAAAGAATACAGTTAAATTTTTAGGTCTTTTAAGAAGCTCGTCGCAAAGATTTTTGAATAACAAAATAACATACGTTCTTATGGGTTATAACTAACAAACCGCGATATTTCTGAGAAAAATAGTGAAAAAATTCTGAAATTTTTTGAACAGCAAGTTTAATGAACTAAAATCATCTATACCAATTTTCACGTTTATTAAAAAGCCTGTTATTTTTTTATTAATTGTTCTTTATGAATTTAACCTTTGATAAGTCAATGTGTCAACGTTGCATGACGTCACCACATGTTTTGGTCTCCATTTTTGAACTCACAGATACACACATACTACTGTACGTCAAACGTTGTTGCCACATCGCACGATGAACATTCTTTAGAAAAGCCCCTGTACCGCTCGAGAATCCTTAAAGACTAAGTATTCCGTTTTAACCAACTCTCTCCTATGTATAGTGTGCTAAGGCCTCAAATATATTTTATGGTTGTCGTAAAAACAACGTTTGCATTAGTCAATCAAACTATTTTAAACGGTAAGTTTAATTATCTTAAATAATTAATCTAACAATATTTTTTACGGTAAAATAAAATTTTTTTTTCACGTAAGAAATTAATTTCTTTGTCAAGCTAATTCTCATTATTGTGCTAGGTGCGATTTACGTTTATCTTACTCATTTTTGCATATCCTAACGATTGGACGTCCTGCCGAAAATTTCTCCGGTTAGCTGGGATTCAAATCTGGGACTGACAGCTGACTCCTTAAACAACTCAGCTATTTGAAATAAGGTGCTAGGTCTGCTCTGATTTCGGTACTTGAGTTTCAAGAAGACTCTTATACACAAATAACATGCTTCTCAGTTTGTTTTTTTAATTGTGCACTACTTTCTATTAATATGTAAAAAGCAGGTTTAATAATGTCAGCTACAATTTCTCTTGGCATGTTCAGAAAAAATTCTTTGTCGAAATTTGATTTTTTGGCAAAATTCTAAATAAATTCCTTATATGACAGACGTGCAATGCAAGAAAAACTACACTCGTGAAAGTACTTAACTATACTGAGGAAAATAATTAGGTTAAAATAACGAAACACATCTAGTCAGATGCATTTAATAATCTAACCGAAATACTTGTCAGTTGAACCAAATATTTAGTCATTCTAACCAAAAAGTGGTCAGATTGACTAAACATAGACGATCCGTATTTCTCCAAACGATTTAGTCATTTCATTATCACAAAACGTGGTAAAATTTACTACAGGATGCGCCAACGAAACTTACTGATTTGAGAGGTGGATAAAACAAAAAAATATATAGATATGGTTTTAATTATTTTTTCTTATATTTGTACATAATGGGAAATTTAAAATTACATGGTTTTAAAAATAATTAGGCAAGTGACGCCCCTCATTATCAATACACTGAGTTAGACGATTTATGGAATTTTGATTAATTCATTCTAACATAGCGCTACGGGTATTCCGGCTATTGCTTGGCGAATATTTTCCTTTAAGTGGGGTAAGATCCTTGGACGCGATCGGCGTAAACAATAGATTTCAGATAACCCCATAAAAAGAAGTCGCAAGGGCGACAAACGCGCGTTGCTCCTTCGGCCAATGCATTTTCGCTACTGACGCTGATGATAAAGAAACTTCTCAAACCACATCTTCGCATGAGACTATCCCCACCCATAACTTACTCTTCCTCCACCCTGTATAAGAAAATGCTATATACGAGGGCGTATCAAATATAAACGGGATTCGTTTTGTAAAAAATTCTAACTATTTAATTAAGCTCACAAACATACCATTTTTCTACATAGTCTCCCGCCCTAGAAATACATTTTTCCCATCGGATTTGGAACTTTTTTATTCCATCATTGTAGAAACTATTCGGAGTTTCTTGTAGCCATTGGAGCACAAATGCTTCCTCCCCGTGTCTTTGTCGTCGAAACTTTGGCCTCCAAGCGCTTCTTTGAGGAGTTCAAAAAGATGGAAGTTACAAGGGGACAAGTCGGGACTATATGGCGAATATTCCAGCATTTCCCAGCTTAATGCATCCAATGTTTACCTTATGGCATTGGCCGCATATGAGGTCTGGCGTTGTCATGCAAAAGAATGACACTTCTGACCCCGATTGCTTCTTCCTTTTCCTTCGAAACAACAATTTCGCGGCATCCAGTAATTCACAATAATACTGCGCATCAACTCCTTCAAGGTCACGGACCCCTTCGTAATTTAAAAAAAAGTCAGTCCCGTTTATATTTGATCCACCCTCGTATTCCATTATGCTTGTGTGATAATGTTTACCTTACTCATATGTAAAAGTGCCATATGTTATAGTAAATTTCATTATATCGGCCTTAAACATAATGATATGGTTCAAAATACATATTTTTTCTTTTAGTGTTACTATACCTTCCCGGAAATAAAATCTTCATTTTTCACTGTTCATTGATTTTTGAGGTGTCCTTATCCTGTTCAGATGACTCATGTGGTCGCTATAATTGACTATCATTATATAAAATAATAAGCCGAAATATACGACAGATTATTATTAGGGGATGAGCAGTACTCCTTAAAAACGAAAATCTTGTTTCCACTGTTTATTGGAACTTCGAATCGTCCCAAGGATTGTATTTTTTCCAATATCACTGAAGATTAGCAAGAGAAGAGGAGATGGACTGAAATACTTTCCTACAGATCTTCCTTCCTGCTTCGTCTCGATAATAAATTCGAGTAGCAAGAAAAGGCTCGCATCTCGAGCTCACCGATTAACGGGATAAAGGGTCTCTGCTCCTTTTACACGAATCCAATAAAACGCTTCGGATAATAAAGCGAATTTATCTCTACGCACCTTTTAAAGCGAACTGTGCTTTGAGCGAGATCGTCTGCTCTCGAGTGTCAAGATGAGGTTATCTGTAAGGCAGGAGAAAAAAGTTCGCACTGGGTCGAACTTTCTAAGCAGTCAATTAATCGGCGGATTAGGTTACGCGTGGGTGATCTCATCGATGAGCGTTTTACAGGAATATAAATTAGTTAATTTAAGAGAAAATGTCTAAAGTTTTACGTGGGCGGTCTCGAAACGACGTGGGTAAAAAATGTAATAATCGTGGAAATGTTACGCGTTAAAAATATATTCCTTTTAAATTGGTTTTTCGAACAATTCGGAGTTCATAATTAATATGCGATAACGGCGATGAAAATCTAATTGTGAGGCAGAGAGATATTTTTAAGTAAATAGGGGGTGGTTTGGAAAAGAAAACATAATATGTCAAGAAAGTCTCTGTACACGCCTCCTTTCTTCACAAGACTTTATTTAATTGTACAGTAAATTAAACGATAAATATATATGTATACATTTATGGTACATCAAGTCAAATTCTAATTGATGTGTTTGGACTTTTTTGAAACAATCAAAATGATGATTGAAATATAACAATTTTTATTTGATTATAAATAAAAAGGTATCTCTTTGGGTTAATTAAAATTTTTTTAAACATTAGTCCCCCCTGTAGAGAATTAGAAGTCACCCTTACCAACAAATTTTTATTACAATGTATCAAAGCATAATTAAGTTTTTGCACCTAGCAAAATTAAAATTTGGCCGCTTTAATTTACATAAATATGGCTCGATTCTTATTTTTCTAGGTGTTATAGCTTTCTATGACATTGATAAAATTTAATGAAAATATACAAATCGAGGTAACTTTTAATATTCTGCAGGAACATCTCAGATTCTTTCTTAATTGATCCACAAAAGATGTTTCTTAGATTAAAATAAAAATTATTCCAATTCAACGTGTCAACTGGAGTTTAAATTGATCTCAACTGAATATTGTATTGCTTTATTTATTATTTAGTTAACAAAGTTCTATAGAAGAAGAAGGTACACGAAGTCTTCTTTAATCTACTGTAGGTTAGGCAAGAGGAACATGCGTTTTTTAATAAAATAGTTTTTAATAGTTACTAAACTATGTTGTACTCCTTCCGTTTAAAATGCATCTATAGCCAATGGGAAGAGACTGAAGTTAGTTTAAAATTAATATTGTGTTTTAAGAGATTAGTCGTAAAATTTATTTAGATTTGTAAATTTGTATATTAAAAAAAGGCTTTCATACATAGTGAAGTAATAGAAATATTTACAAACATTATATAAGTTATAAATTTGTCAGCTATCATTAATTCTTTTAGCCATCTCAATATATATTGCAGTGTGTCAGAATACGTAATACGAAAAAAAACAATGAACCAAATATATATGTCGTAGCAAGTAATCAGGTATTCGAGTTATTATGCAGTGTCCCAAATTATACAAAAATAAACGTTTCTTATTCCTTTAACACGAAGCTCTCGAATTGGGATCTTAAAAAAAGATTTCACCGTCGGTGGAATTCGAATTATAACGGGCAACGCATACTATTCCTATATCGACTTGCTCGGCTATAGATATACCACCTCGACACTCGCGTCTTCCGATGTGTCAAGTTCACGCGATGTTAATCGATACCTCCTCACCTCCTCCAACCTCACCGCCTTCTTCTGGCGACCCCGTGCAAGGTCGGTCTTTTAAAGCGATCGGGGGAAAAATGTGCAGCGCGAGCACGCTCGCCAACCCTAGTAGAAATTGAATCGAGGCAGTGTCACGGCACTTTCAAGTTTTTCCAGTTTCAAACAAGATTTTGGAAAGACAGATATTGAGAAAGTATCAAGGCATAATTAAAAGTAATTCTTCTAATTTTGTGCCAGTAATATTCGTTTGCATTACTTATAATTGTAGCATGGAAGTAAAATCCGGGCTAAGTGCCAGAATATGAAAAATTGAGTTAAGTGCTAAAAAGTGAACTATGTGACGACCCCAATACGCTGTAAAAAAATGGGCTATGTCTTGATCCTTCAAAATCTAGTTGAAATAATTGCCACAAGAATCTTGCTTGCTGCAAAGCTTGCTTGCTTTCAGAACTGCATATCTCAAAACTTGCTTTTTGGCACTTAGCCCGGATTTTACTTCCATGCTACAATTGAAGCGGATTTTCGTAATCCATTCTTACGCGTATTTATTATACTTCACTAGCAATAACGTACGCCACGGTGTTTAGTGGTCAGGTAATTATGCGGGACAGAGAAAAGTAAGGGAAAAGTCAGGGAAAATAAAGAATTTTCTGGAATTTTTCGAATCTCATAAATAGCTTGACTTCTAGTCTGTTCAAGTTTTTAAAAATTAATATAGAAATCTAAAAAAAGTATTCTACATGTGTATATGAATGTATCCAAGTTCCTTTTTGTTCTAAAAAAGTCATTAAATAATAATATAATTTGCAAAATTTAATTATTTTAAAGTTTCTTTCTCAGTTGTTATAAAACGTTCTATGAATATTAGTTGACTTGTTCATTCGACAAAAAATGTTTGATGCATAACACTTTATACTAGATCTATACTCACAGCGGTTACGGAAATTTGGCTATTTCAGACTGCAAACTCTGGAAAAGTCAGGGAATTTCTTTCTAACATTTTGCTAGACACCATTATTTAATCACATAGATTTTTATACTCTGACGATTTACAAACATCACTCACTCATTTTTTCAAAATTCTAGATTGAAGATAGGGAATTCGACCAATAAAATTCACGGAAAAGTAAGATTCATTGTGACATGTCATTTGATAATTAGCAAACGTCATTTATAATACATGTAAGAAATGACTTCTAAAGCTTTTGAGATTCGAGATTCGAGATAGCGAATATCGATATATAAAGTGGGCCAATAAAATGCACGGAAAAGTGGCTTCATTCTTCGAGTTTCGCTGCGGCATTTACCTTTTTAAGAATGAATAATGACATCGTTAAGGGTTTATGCTTCATCCACGAGACGGCATAATTTTTCGCGACGTCTCGATGTTAATTGAAAATGTCTTGATTCGATCAAGGCATCGCTAGAAAATTTCTATTAAGGAAGGCATAGGTATTGCGTTGAGGAGGGCGAATGGGGGGCGAGCACGACCGTTCTTTTGCCGTTTGCACACTCGCATGTGTATCGTAAGATCCCGAAATAACCGATAAAATCAGGTTTATATTCAATAAAACAGCGATATTCTTTACGGTTTACATGTCGTGATTGAAATTGTAAAATGCTTGAATTGTTTTTCAAATAATGAATATTAATCGTATTGTTATTATGTATCATCTCTGCTAAACAGGAAGTGACTTGAGAATATTGATTTTTTGGCTTTTTGACGATAACTTTTGATCACAAATCAATATTTTCATTTAAAAATTTACTGAGAGCTTACTTATATACAATATAAACATAATATATACCTGAATGGGGAAAAAATTCAAGCGGGAGCAGTTTTCATATGGTTATTCGGCTATACCCTTTCAGCTTTCTAGGTCATGAGGGAGTACGGAAAATCGATTGAACAGACAGATGCAATTAAGCTTCTATACAGTCGGCGACAAAATGTAGAGGGGATATCTCAGTTTCGTCACCAAAATGAAATTTTTGGATAAACTACTGTAGTGTTTTAATTTCAATTTAATCGAAAATCTTAGGAGTTGGATGAATGGTTAGAATTTCTCGTGAAGAATTAAATATAAGAAAATATTTCTCGATGATTTACGATCCCATTGTCAGCAGAAAAATTAGCCATTTACGAATAGATACGGATGTGAAATGTATGTAATATTTCCTTTATCACCATTTTAATTACCTTATTTATCAAAAATTTGAAATGTTTACCTAATTTTGTCCACTTTCACTGATTTTCATACTTTTGCCAATATTTAACCCTTTAAGTTTTACTGGGAGAATAGTTTCCCACCAGGCCTAAGTCTCCTAGCTGATATTTTAATGGAAAACTAATTCTACATAAGATAAATGTAATTCTAATACATATGAAAACATAATATAAATAAGTAAGGTAAGGTGGGGTAAGAGCGTACCAAAAATAGACGGGACAGGTACATTACATCAACATATCAACAAAAACAATAATTTAGATTAGCAACAGCTTAATTAACGCTTAAACAGCTTAATACGTACTCACAAAAAATTACAAATTAAAGATGGCAGCACCATTCGCTAATAAATTTGAATAAAAATTGATATGAGGCACTTGCCCCGTCTATTTTTTTGTACGCTCTTACCCCACCTTACTTTATTTATCATTTTTTAAAATATGAAGATAATTTTTTCATGGCAAGAAATATTATATACCTACATAAAAAAAGTTTATACAATGTGTTTTAAAATGGGTCCCAGTCTTATGCCACTTAAAGGGTTAACCGCTTCATTTTGTCGAAAATGCATTGCTTTTTCTCCTTCTTAACTTCAATAATAATAGCAATTATTACACGCCAATTGAACAATGGTACATTTTAAGTTAAAATATTTGAAATTTTCTTTCCATAATTAAGTGGTGAATGGACTTGCATGAGGTATCCTTTCAGTTTTTTCATTGATTGCATATTCTTTGTTCTATTTATTTCAAAAAATATAAATTTTAATCGAAGTACATAAAAGACTAATGATATATACTTCAGATGAGAAGCAGAAATTTTTAAGGACTTTTAAAGCGAGAACTGAATTAGTATATTTTAAACAAAAATCAGGGGACTGGAAACGACACCCTCGAGGCATAGGTGGGAACATGTCACGGGGAAAGCCACATATGGAAGTAATGGATTGCTTGTCATTAGCGGTCTTATACTGGATGGCCAAATAGCTCTAACCACTTGAAATATATTCCACATTTTATCATATATTGCAGGAAATATGCTTAAGATAAAAATGTCATGTTTTAATAACGGTTCGAATAGAGAAGACATTTTATATGAACTGTGAACTGTATTGGATATCGCTCTGCATAAATCCATATATTTCGTACCATGTATTTACGAATAACGGAGAATTGTTATTGTTTTAATTTCTTTTTCCAGAAAGATGGAAGCTTCCCCACATGCTCCCTGCGATAAAGAGAGTTACTCTCGATCACCAGGGATTTCAAGACCGATTATCCCCTTTCGTACAGCCCACCCTGTCTTGATCCTCTTTTCCGTCGGGTCGAGTCGTCAGAAATACCCGAAATGGATTCGATAGCGGTCCTGACTCGACAAGCGATTAGTCTAAATCGATGACCTTGAACCGAGGGTGTCTACAATCTCTTCCCAGCAAAATATATTACTATAATGGAAAACGTATGATACTTTTTTTTTCTACCGCAGAAAGAGTGGAATGTGAGGTTTTTTTTATACATATACATGTCGCAGTCAAAAATTATGAGGCATATTACCCCACAATACACCTTATTAAAATAAAAATCAAAACACTTCTTTAACTCTTTGCGGCACGGTGGTATTAAAAATGTACCACCTTTTTGATGTACGGGTAAAATGCATGAATGGTGCCTCAAAAGGTTGAGGTACGTATAACTGAATATTCCGCCACAAAAAAGTAAGGTTACGAATCATATTTTGGTGTACTCCTATTAAAATTGATCAAATCTACTTGAAACTCCCTTCACCACTATATGTAACTTGACATAAAAAATTTTTAAGCCGGTATTTACCCTTACACTGACGTTATTCACTGAAAAAACTAATAAATTTGATTTATAAATAATTCACGCGTGGATGCTATCTCACACTAACATGTTAATAGGACCATTGATGCCAACTGTTGGCTTTGAAAGAAACTACCGAACTACGGCGTATTACGCAGCGCGGCATATTCCCTTACTTTACTCTATACTGTTATTTTTAATCCAGTATTATGTTACAGATTTTTATTTATTTAGCTTAATTGTATATTTTCAATCAAATGCTTAACATTACAAGTTTCGTTATACAGAGAAAATTTCATGTATATTTTTGGTCATACTTAACTCATCAAATACTCAATAAAAATATTGTTACCAATAAATACAAAATGTTTATGATATTCGATAAAAACGGTATCACATTTTTTCTCTTTTAATGCCTGGGATTTAATGGATTAAAGGACCAGGTGAGTTCAGTATAAATAATAAGAAATGTTCTTTTTTCCTTCCTCCCTTTTATTCAATATTTGACGAATCGTGCTAAACAGGTAGGGCCATTCGTTCGCTCTTCATTTTTCCAGAGCACTAGTTTATATGCACACACTTTATCCACCTTAAACGATAACGTCGCTCCTTTGAGGAAGTTAACACACTGTAAGCTTTGCTGTGGTTTCAGCAAATTACAGCGTTGTAGCTGTAGGTAACCATGGCCCAGCTACGATATTTGTTGTCTATATTTTGAAAATACTATCCATTTCGTAAATAAATATTCATCTATCTACAGAAGCAATTGTGTATTTCAATTTTTTATATTAACAATATTTATTTTTCTTAAATTAAGTATTATTACTAAAAATAAAATTACACTTTTCACACAGTTAGTTATTTCTGTCATTGAGGTTCGTAGTGTTCAGAGTAAACCTCAGCATGATTGGGAAGAAAAAAGAAAGTTGTAAATATGGCATAATATAGGAAGAAAAATACGGAGGAATTCTCAAGCTCTTCACTCGATTTACCTACCACTGCAGAGTTAATGACTGTTTGGCGTAAATTACCTCCAGAAGCATTTCAGCAAATGAAGGCTCTCGACGGAACGCGTTAATTTACCGTAGACTGAAAATTCTACCGACTTCTTCCCCTCTCCCAAGGTAAAAGTTCTTAAGTAAAGACCTTTAAAGTCTGTTTAGCTTCACACGTATACAGAGAGTGCGATGTATATTCCATTATACTACGGGAATCAATTTAAAAGAAAACTTCGAAGAGATTAATACAATTTCTTAAAAATATATCGCAGGAAAATTGAAAGAGGATAACTTGACGTATGCATAATAATACAAGATGTAACAGTCAGGAAGCTTGTACGAAGTGTGGTTTAATTTAGTCAATACTCTTGTCTTTTCGACCAATAGTTGAGACAATTGGCATAAATATTGACCGAAAGATACCATTCCCCATATAAACTTCTAGATTATAGCATCATTTATACGTATGAACATTTTTGTACGATAAATGGAGTGAGTTACTCGAAAAGGAACCATGCGCCATTTTCATGATTTGAGTGAAACGTACTTAAAGTTCAAATTATCTATCTATATATATAAAAATGAATGTTTGTCTGTCTGTCTGTCTGTCTGTATGTCTCGTATGCCTTCCTAAACCGTTCATCCGATTGCGATGAAATTTTGGGAAATGGTTGGACGCATGCCCGCGATGGTTTCTGAGTTGGTAAATCTTATACAGGGGGTACAGCGGGAAAACATTTTAGAGAAAAATATTTAATACAAAACTTTAAGGATTTTCCCTTGGCTACCCATTGGTTGTATTGGATTTGACCTTGACCGTGACCTTTAAGGTAATATCAAATGCCTTCCTAAACCGTTCATTCGATTGCGATGAAACTTTGGGGAATTGTTGGACGCATGCCCGCGAAGGTTTCTCAGTTAGTAAATCTTATACAGGGTGTTCAAAAAGAGTACCGGTACGGATGATTATTATGCCTTCCTAAACCGTTCATCCGATTGCGATGAAACTTTGGGGAATGGTTGGACGCATGCCCGCGAAGGTTTCTGAGTTAGTAAATCTTATAAAAGGTGTTCAAAAAGTACCGGTACTGATGATTATTAAGCCTTCCTAAACCGTTCATCCGATTGCGATGAAAAGTTGGGGAATGGTTGGACACATGCCCGCGAAGGTTTCTGAGTTAGTAAATCTTATACAGGGTGTTTAAAAAGTACCAGTACGGATGATTATTATGCCTTCCTAAACCGTTCATGCGATTGCGATGAAAATTTGGGGAACAGTTGGACGCATATTCACGAAGGTTTCTGAGTTAGTAAATCTTATACAGGGTGTTCAAAAAGTCGAACTATACTTGACCTAAATTTGACCTCCGCTGACAATAAAGGTAACATGAAAAAAATGGTCAAGGACACATTTGAACGTGAAAAAAAAAATTAATTTGACCTTGATATAACCTTGAAGGTCATGGTCAAGGTCAAATCCAATATGACCATTGGGTAGCCCGGGAAAAATACTAAAAGTTTTGTATTAAAAATTTTTCTATAAAATGGTTTCCCGCTGAGATATTCAGCCGTACCGGGACTTTTTGAAGGTCAAGTACAGTTCGGCTTCGTACCATGAAAACTATGGGCCCTATAAAAATTCTTTTTGATAGTACGGTTTAGGATTTTTCCGTAGCTAACAATGTGTGGTGGACGGACAAAATCAATCCACAATCTACCCGTGCGAAGCCGGGACGGGCTGCTAGTATTATATATTGGCGTTTGGTACTTATAATGCAAATTTTAATTTTTGGCGCTTGGTTCCTTTTCGAGTAACTCACTCCAAATTATTTTTCTGTTAGCGAATTTTAAATACTGCCCTAAGGGACTATATACACCTAGAACAAGGAAAAGCAGAATGATTTATGACTATTTGTTTTTTCTGGAAACATTTTTTAGAAACAAATTATTAAACAAACCTTAAACTATATATTTTTATTTAATAGTGTATTTCATTAAAAAATAAGCCAAATTATAGGTGACAATCATGTACGTAAGGTGGTCTTGTTGAGAACAGTGCCACATATACTCGTATCTCAGTAACTAATGGACCGATTTTGCTGAAATTTTGCACAGAAATTCTCGATAGAATTACCTAGTCCTTGTCATAGAATTTTTATAATATACGTCATAGTTAATTTTTTATACATTACAAATGACCGATTTATGTAGTCAAAATCGTACGTCAATATTAAAATTATCGCTATTACACAAGAAACCAGTATTATTAAAATCGACTACGTTAAGGACTATTTTTTTTATCCAGTTAAGAAAAATTTCGTTTTAGATGAATACCAATGGAGATATTCGGGGCAATGCGAAAACTATTTTCAGCAAGATCGCCTTACGTACATAACAATCATATCCTTAATTTAACTTATTATTAAATGAAATTTACAGAACTGTTAGATAAAAGTATATATGTAGTTTAAGACAGGCATACAGATTTTTCCTTAAAAAAATGTTTTTACTAAAAATAAATAGTCATTCTCCCTGTCTTTTCTTGTTCTTGGCGCATATGGCCCCTTGACACCACGCTAATCTTTGCTAACAAGGGAAGCTTGTCAGATGTCAAATCGGTATCAGATCAATACCGATGAAATTTACTTTGAAATATCTTGAAGAAAATCTAAAGCGAAGCGCTAGTTCCAATCTTTGCGATATCCTTTCCCTATTCCTACTAATATGGAGAAATGAAACGTTATATGTTTGTTGCTCAATCACATCAAAAAAACACTGAACCAATTTATTTGGAAATTGGCCTAGCAATAGTTTAGATACCGGATTATAACGTAGAAAATGTGTGCACCTAACACTTTTAAAACAATTCAAAATTTTTGAACACAATAATCATAATTTTAATAACCAAACACGATATTTTTGTTCACGTATGTTTGAAGGGACTTCAACCTCATCGCTGGACTTCAACATCATCCAAAATATGTCAGTCGAAGCAAACTGTATCGGTGTTGAACTGATTTCGATTTGAAACCTCGCGAACTTCCCTCGTAAGTAATGAGTAACAAACTCGAAGCCACGAAGTGGGTAAAAAGAATCGGATGTGGCAGAATACCCTAGAGGTTTCCTGTTAACCCGGATAAATAGATGTGCATTCATTGAGACCCTTCTCGGGATATCTGCTAAAAGTTCATTCTTCTTCCTCACACACACTCGCCACGCTAGCCTCTAAGGGTCTCTTTCAGATGATTTTGTATTTCAATTTTGTCCTCAAGATGATTGATGCCGTTTACGCACGAAGCTTTCGACTTTTTGACTCCCGGAAAAACTTCACGGGAATGAATTTTGTACGAAGTACTCAATAAATGGAGTAATTAGTGATATTTCACATAGTAGAAATTGTTTTCGGAAGCGACATAATACATAGTACCGTTCTACATTGTAAGAGAGAGTACTCATTTTTCATTTCAAGAACTATAATACAATTCAAAGTAGCACTCTTATATTGTTGTATGTAATACATTAGTAGTATTGGCTGTGCAACATCTTGAACGTTACTATCTTGATGGATATCTCTTACAATGTACAATGGTACTCTGTGCTATTGTCGCTTCTGAGGATAACTTCTACTATCTGAAATATCACTGTACAAAATTCTTTTTTCCGTGTTGGTAATTTCTTTATGCACATATGTAGATCCGCGACGAATCAGAGGATGGATGGCTGGATTAGTGGGATCGACTTAATTGCTCTCGGGAATTCACCACCTTTGCAAGATTAACGTTGTATGGATTAATTAGGAGGAAAAATATGATCATTAAATTGTATTCACATTACTACTTTTATACGGACTGCTAAATGGGCCAGGAAGTTTTGGTGTGTGATTTATATAGTTCATTTCACCCTGGCTGATTTCAACGCATCTATGACGTCATGCTAAAGTAAAAAGTAGTGTCTCGTTAACGGCTGACGTCAAAACCAGTCAGAGAGAAATAAACGGGAGAAATAAACTACACATCGAAACTCTCTAGCTAATTTGATATACTGAATCATTAGGCATTCCTCGATTTATATAATAGTAAGTTATTCTAGTTCGTATATCAAAATAAACAATTAAATTAAATTTTGAGTAATTCTTGCGGCAGCGTAATTAGTTTCTTGGTAGAAAAGGAAGACAAGATAAAGTGTTCTGATGATGAAACTCACATATTGTTGCATGACTGAAACTACGCTTGTATAGGGTTTACAGGTATACCTTGGAATATAAAACGATTCTATAATAGGGGCCAAAATACTTTTTGATGCCTAATTTGAGTAGTAACGCAGTGTAGCAGTAACGCAGTAGTAAATATTTAATAGCTTCATAAATGTATACTAAATGGAAAAACAAAAGGCAAACATTTTGTACCTGTCAAAACTGATACCTAGCTAACTGTATATGAGAATAAAAATAATGCAAATATCGTCAGTACTTAGTATCGTCGTCTTTCGATGGCGGTAACGCAGCGGTGACGCAATAAACACATGCACCTCTCCCGATGACTGTGGAACGACTGATGACGGTCGCGGCCGCAGCGACCGTTGTTTGTTTTACAAGTTACAACAAGTCGAACGAAATGAGGTACATTAAATTGTAATACACTTACTTTAACGTATATTTTCTTATAGTAACGCAGGGTAGTTAAGATTTTATTCTTTGTCGGGGACACAGTGTAAAATATTTTTTATTTTATTAACCCTTTTAAGTAAAAAGTATCTATTGGAATTGTAATAAAGTTCAAACTTATAACTTTGATAACGATATTCAAGTACAACGGCATCTAGGAGAAATTGTGAGAAATTGCTCTTTATAGCATGAGACTCATGCTCCAGGATAGCAATATTTTGTGTGAGAAACGACTGCGTTACTAAGAAAGACAACAATGTTACCACAATTTGCGAATAAATAATATAAAATTTTTATTATATTTTATGTCGTGGAATAGTAAAATATTGTTATATTTATGAACGACTGTATTTTTTCACAATATTGTATGGTTTTTTCATGAAAAGTGAAATTCATCTGAAGGGACAGATTTTTAGCATCAAAAAGAATTTTGGCCCATAGACCTAATATAGGCTCTGGTAAAGTTATGCTTCCGACTAACTTCTAGTTAGATCAAAGTTAGGTCTTAATACTA
The DNA here is from genome assembly GCA_963678675.1 of Xiphydria camelus. Lineage (NCBI taxonomy): Eukaryota > Metazoa > Arthropoda > Insecta > Hymenoptera > Xiphydriidae > Xiphydria > Xiphydria camelus. Next base: position 4,583,948 of record OY783194.1, read on the forward strand.
AAACCCTTCATAATCTGGACACAGGACTAGGTTCTAATGAAACCCTAGCTTTTACTACGGAGGCCATAATAATGTCCATACTAATACCAGGTGTTCAAGGATCTAACCCGAGCTTGGGAGTGGACTCTGTAGAACGAGCGAACCAATAGCGGCGTATGGTATCAGCAGGGTGACATACCATACAATCAGCCGACCTGCTTATTCGTTCGTGCACTTGGAAGTTCACGCCCAATTTTGAAACAGATTCATAAGCATACGATTAGAAGCCAATGTAAAAAAGGAAAATTCCTAATTGAATAAAAATTGTTGGTGCAACTGATCCGGGGTATCAAGCTGTCTAGAGACCACTCTAGTTTATGGATTCTGTCCTCTGCTGTACGAAGCGCCACATTATAAGCGCGTCACAACCTATGGAAATTCCGTTTACCTCTGGAAGGCATCGTTGATTCTTACATCATTTGTAACTATAACGGTAACTTCATTCAGTATAGCGTAGGTGTATCTGTGTTATAACGTAGGCTGTTTATGCACGTATTCGTCGATTCTTGGCGTGACCATTAAACAGTTTATCGCTCCGTTATGCAGCAAGGTAAATTTAATATTCGAGTTTTTACGGTTATTGCTCCTCTGCGCGTTTACCGACTTGTAGATACCTGCACGAGGGTCGTTTTTCTCACTTGACAAGTATAATAGAGGTTGGGGTAATGACGCCACCTGAAGGGATCAGATATCTGTGCAAGAGAGTGCGAGAATGTAGGGTTTCTTTAACGTATAGGAAGAAAACAAGAAAGAGTTAGATGTTGAAGCCTTGATGTGGGGAGGAATTAAGGAAAATGGAGCGACGTAAAATATAAGTCATAATTCAATGTAATTTAATAAATCGCTCTATGCATGCCATTCAACTGGTATATACATTGTAATAAATTATACCACGCCTACTGTTTTCTTCCATATACATTTTGTTTGAACAGATTTTGAACATAAGTATGTAACACAAACTACATATAGCTTTAACCAGTTAAGTGCATTCGACGTGTATACACGTCGGACCAAATCTCTATTGTGGTGCGATTGACGTGTAACTCGTCGTGTAAAATAAAAAATTACTATTGACTATAAAAACTCGAAATTTCAATGAAATGTAATAAGACTATTAAAATTTGTTGTATATTTCCTTTATATTATCAATACAACTGCTATGTATTTTATATGGAGGGGATGGAGGTGGTGGAGGGGGGCTCGCGGCCCGAAATCAATTACATACGTAAGCCGCGACTTCGACGGCAAGCGTTGATCAGCGAAGAAAACGTGTTAGCAATTAGGACGGCTACTCAGCGTGTTTCGAAAAATATCACACCGAAATCAATTATTGAAATTCTTAAAATTATTTTCTTTCTTCAATTTTTCTTGTTTATGTATTTTATTATTTTTTGAAAATTTTTAAGTTTTTAATGCCAATAACCTTTTCAGAAATGAATTGTTAATTTTGTATCAAATAAAAATGTAATCCTTCCTCGTTTTTCATAAAATTCATAATACGACCATTTGCCCTGCTTTCGATGTGTATACTCGTGTCATTGCTTGATTTCAATTTCGCACTCTTTGGGGGATTTTTAAAACTAAATTCCGTAGTTAATAGGTTATATAAAAGTGATGAAACAAGTGATAAAAACAGATTGTAAATACATTAGCTTCGGTAATATAGTTTTATTGTACTATAGGTACAAGTACTGATTATTTGCACACGTGACATTAAACTTATTATCAATGAACTAAATATGTAATAAATTTGGTATTTCGTATAAGAATAAAATTTAACTATATTCCAAGAAATATTAAAATGATTTATGTAGACGTTAAATAAAAATTTCCATTTCTATTATATTCTTACATGAAAGACCTACTGAAATTGTGAGATAAACAAAAAGAATTGTATTAGGTCCACAACTTTGCATCCGCCGTTTTTCTCGTAGAGCATCTATAGGAAAACGGTGGAAGCAAAGTTGTAGAACTAATATAATAGAAATATCGGAGTTCTAAAGAAAAATAATTTGTCCAGTTAATCATAGTCTAGAAAAAGCTTGTAATAGCTAATTAAAAGTCGCAGTGTCGAACAAATTAATCTGGACATCCTGCGCTAAGCTTCTTCTCTACCTTCGGTCTTAATTTTAACTTAAGTCGGACGCAGTTCACGAAAGCTTCGGGGGGTCGTAATATATGCAAAACCAGATACAATATTAAACCGTGGTAGATATAAATACGTGCCTCTCTCTCTCTCCCCCTCGCTTAGTGGCTTGGCTTAATTCCAAAGAAGGTTGCAACATTTTCTCTTCTTCTTACTCTTCACTTCTTCCTCCATAAGTATTATACTATATACAGGGTGACATTTTTAAAACTTGCCACCCCCAATATCTCAGAAAGTTAGAGATTTTCTAAAAAATAAAAAACAGTTTCGGCAATGGAGAGGGGGAACCAAAATAACATAATCGGAGACGCACCCCCTCCAACCCCCTTAGGGGTAGCCCCGAAACTTTGTAATCTTAAATACCCCCCATGTGTGATACAGCGTCGGAAAGCTCTTTAAAAATGCTTTACAACAACACCAAATTTTGGTACCTTCCAATGAGTAGTTTTCGCGCAAATCGAGAAAGAAACTCCTAGAAGTAAGTTTTGTCAATTTATTTATTAAAGGTCAATTACGTTACAATACATTTTCGAAATGATTTCCATTGTCAGCAAGACAAAAATATAACCTATTTTGAAATTCCTCTCGAACTTTTTCAAATGTTCTTGAAATTTTGCGACATTCTTGCGTAATTCTCTATTTCAGTTGGTTAATGCTTGCTGGTAATAATAATATTATCCAGATCAGTGGATTGGTAGAAGGGGACCAGTAGAATGGCCACCCAGATCACCTGATCTTCCTCCCTGCGATTTCTTCTTATGGGGATATTTGAAATCTGTTGTTTTTCAAACTCAACCAGCAAGCATTAATCAACTGAAACAGAGAATTACGCAAGAATGTCGCAAAATTTCAAGAACATTTGAAAAAGTTCGAGAGGAATTTCAAAATAGGTTATATTTTTGTCTTGCTAACAATGGAAATCATTTCGAAAATTTATTGTAACGTAATTGACCTTTAATAAATAAATTGAAAAAACTTACTTTTAGCAGTTTCCTTCTCGATTTTCGCGAAAACTACTGATCGAAAGGTACCAAAATTTGATGTTGTTGTAAAGCATTTTTAAAGAGCTTTCCAACGCTGTATCATACATGGGGGGTTGCTATTTAAGATGACAAAGTTGGGGGGCTACCCCTAAGCGGGTTGGAGGGGGTGCGTCTTCGGTTATGTCATTTTGGTTCCCCCTCTCCATTGCCGAAACCGTTTTTCATTTTTTAGAAAATCTCTGTAACTTCCTGAGATATTGGGGGTGGCAAGTTTAAAAAATGTCACCCTGTATATATATGAAAGATTGGCTGAGGCAGTAGGACATGCTGTATTCGTACTTACAATACTGATGAGGAGCTTCTTTTTAAAGAGGATCCATTCATCATGGATCTATGTGTAAGTTATAATGTATCATGCCCATTATAACTTAGGTATTCCGAAATAATCAACAATATATTGTAATTAAGCAACCACTTGTTCCTATAAACTGGAAACTTTGTAAGGAAAATAATAAATGGTTTTGTAAGTCCGATTGCGGAAATTTTTATTTATTCAAAAAATGAGAAAATAAATTGAAAAACTGCGCTTCAAAAAGGAAATGTCGAATAACAAGTTTTGAAGAAGTAAACATATTTTAGTAATATTGACAATACAGTAAAAAATAATTCGAATAAGAAAAATTAATGGAAACATCTTAGAAGATTATAACTTTACAGATGGATTAATCGTTTGTTGAACCTATAATTTCGTTCAAATTTATTTTTCGTGGTAGTTAAGAAAGGATACTGTGGAGTGACATCATTTTAATATATTCGATCTGGCCGTCGCTTTAAAAGCATCTCGCTTTAAATATTAACATACACGAAGGTCACTTACTCATAAAGGGGTCGTGAAACTGTTATTTTCCTGGCAAATTAGCCCTTCAATGTTCAAGTTTTTCCTAGATATTGTACATTCAAAATTAGTATGGAACATATGCGAGGAAGAGTTAATGGCGATAAAAAATTCAGGTATAGGTAGCTATTTTCAGCTGATATTGATCATCGGCTATACGAGTCCAGTAGCGGCTTACATGTCAATCCAAATATAGGATCAGCTTGTTTTAAGTATCTCCTACAGCTCTAGATATAGATAGATATATATAAAATCTATACGATTCAATATCCCATAATCTTCCTTTTTAAGATATCGTAACTAGCCGGCGGTTTTACTATTCGACCTTGATGACCTCTCGTAAAGGCAAACGGCTTTAGTAGCGTATACGAATGATAGCGCATTAAGCCGCGTATCGAAAGAGGCTCCCTCTGGTATACAGAACGTGAGCTTCATGTTTTCCAATACCTTATTGGCTAACGCTGCCCTTTGCTACTCGTAACGAAAGTCGAGGGAGAAATAATTTCATTACTAATGACGTCTTTATTCACCGATACGAAACGTCACTGGGTAGTAACGGTGGTTTTGTTCCGAAGCCCCTGCACAAACGTGACAAGCTTTGATATCCCCATGACGCACGTTTGAAAACTTTACTGGAGCTAATTTCAATACGTTTCATAATTTCTTGTAAACGTACGCAGATGATGAAGATAAAACGACGTCGGAATAAACTCGAGCAGAGCTTCGAAATGCACTCTTCAAGAGTGTAACTCTGTAAGCTTGTAAATATCGACTCAACCACCGGTTGCTTCAAATTATAATTAATATTTCAACCTGAAAACGCGTTACTTAATTTCCCTTAACCCTGGAAAGTGAAACTCCATATTTTATGATTTGTTATAATATCCACAGGTCCGTACAAATAAAGACCAATTTCAGGAATAATGAATTGACAGATTTGACTGATTCCTGACCTTTCTTCATTTTTTTTACTTAAAATTTAACTTCCAGATAAGTCGCTAAAGAATGAATGCCATTAGTGGCGAACTCTCCATTAATTTGAAAATTAAATCTTAATCGAAGTTGCAGAAATCAGAGATATAAGAAATAAATTCTTTAAAAATCTGTCAAAGGTATGAAATGCTTGAGAGAAAGAAATTTTCCCCTGAGATTTTGAAAAGTGGCATATAACTTTGAGCAATATGCTTATCTATTTTGAAATAAGATAGGTACTTTTCCTTTGAAATTCAATGATATTTAGTAAAAGAAGTACGTTTTTGAATAAAACGAATGGACATTATTATTATAATCTGAAATGTATACAACTAATATAAATAGTTACATATGTTCCACTGGATAAAACGTAAATTTAATATAATTTGCGTTTCATATACATTCGTTGTGTATGCTCACAATTAATTAGATAATCTTTACAATGAAAAGATTATTAATTGACGTTAATAATATATGAGACGATAAGATTATTTTAGATTTTTTAATTATTTCGAAAATTTCGTAGGATGAATTTTGTCTGAAGATACCAGCATCCAAAGCATCACATTTTCTGGCCTCCTTTAACTTGGAATCCAATCGATAGGCATGGCGGGATAGGATAGAATGTGTGTGAGGGTGGTTCATTCCTTCTCCCAACTCCCTTTCCTCGCATACAGATACAGTATTGCAACGAATCTTCAAATATTGACTTGAAGAAATACAATTGCACCGTTTTTTTAGATTAACTTTAGTAATATTAAAAAAATTAAGTTCTAAATGCAGCTATCGAATAAAATGATCAAATAAATTCAAATTTAAAAGAAAGTGTGTACATATTAATTGTTAGTTTTGTGAGTTGGTAAACTTTTCTATCGATGAAATTACTATGCCTCATTTAAAAGATACCTTCATTACCATTAGGTCTTTGTCATAGAAATTGTACCGAATAAAGTCTGTTTCATTAATTAGATCGCGGGTGCACGAGCAATGTCTCACATCTCGAATTTTTGGTCAAAATTAGATTATTGCATTTCTGAAATTGTGATTTGAAATCAATAAAATAAATATAAATTTATGTCAATTTTAAATAATCAACAATAAAAAAACTAATTTTACTCAAAAAACAAAAGTAACTCAACTTAGTCAAATGGAACAGTTTTTTGTTTCTGCTGTAAAATATGCCGAATATGAATTAAGAGATATTGCTCGTGCACCCGCGATATGTAATTTGTTGGATACCAGATGATTTTTTTTCCCCAATGTCCTCAAATTATCGTAAATGGTAAAGATATTTGCTATACTGATGTCGGATGAGGCAATTTAATAAAATGATCAATCATCACTTCAATCATATAAAATTGTATAAATAAAGTTTCGATGCAGTACCTACGATTGTATTTTATTCTAGCTTCATATTTAAATATATTATTATAAACCTCATGCATATAATTTCAGAATCTTAACCATGAAGGCAAGAAGTAATGAAATTGGTCCTAGTATATTGTAGTATTTTAAGATAAATAATGAGAAATAGAAGTAACTTACAAAAGCGGATGTGCACGACACCTTTAAGATGAAAAATAATTACTTCTCTCTTAACTCTCTATCTTGGTGAAAATATTTCCTCAAGATATTCTGAGATGAAATCTTAAAATTGTAGAAAATTTAATGAATTGGAGAACATTATAAAAGTAGATTCAACATATTTTAAAATTATATTGTACACGGAGAAAAATGGATGTGAAATGAAGAGCACTGACGAAGACGATAAATGAATGAATTTCAATGTCATTGGGATTGTGTGAAATGTGTTATTGTTTCTGATGCTTATAAACAAACCTCCGAGGTATCTTGTTCCGTTAGGAAGGAAAAAGTAAGGATCGGTCTTCGAATAAGTATTGGAATTCATGACACGCATTTCGTGATTCTTCTCGTTCAAGGTCAAGTGAAGGTCATCATATTAACAGTTGCTGAATTTGTCCTCTTATAAGCTACAAGACTGTTGTAACGAAAATATGTCGACCCATTTAAAATAATATCGATTGACCTTGATATCTTGAAAAAAACTATAATTAGGAAATAATTCTTTTCTAATAACAGTACCTATTCGCCCCTTTGTATCGAACAATTTTTCCTCTCAATACTTTTTCATATCATCAAAGACTGCCGTGATATTTGAGGTGGTCAAGTTAGGTGAAACACCCTATAGCATATTATAAAATAATTTGGCATTTTTTTGCAATACAGCTGCCGTGTATATAGAGGAAAGTAAAGTACTGTTTTTCTTATTTTTCAATTTTTATTTCTTATTTTTCTTCATGTATCCCTTAGCTGTATTACCAAAAATACCAATTTATTTAAGAATGTGCTATATTGTATTAATTTTTGCCATACGAGGGAAATGAAATACTATTTTGTATAGCAATATTTTGCAAAAACTCGAGTTATCACTCTAGCGTCACAGTCGATCACATAACGCCAGAATCTAGGTACTTAGTGCCAAAATGTGAGCGCTCAGTGCTTTTCATTTCAAATCCATTTTTCTCCGTGTACGGATTCTTCCCGTTTCTCACTCTCCACCCCCCTTCTCTTTCCCTTTAAAAATCTTCCTGTTCTTCAGTAATTTCTCAATATTCCCAATATTCTCTGAAAAATTCTGAGAAATCGTACGGATTATAATATTATAACGTTATAATACCTAATACTCTTTAGAATAATTAAGAATGTTTAGTATTGCAGAATGTTTTAGGGCAATTGAGGAAGATCCAGAAATTTTTTAGGGAAAGGGGAATTTTCTGAGAAAGGTACATGCAATATCATTTCTAACCATTTTTAAACTTCACATTTGTGTGATTACCCCTGAAGTGTTCCAATTATTTGAATTTTTCCGAGTTATTTTCAGAGATTTCCGGAACAAATTTTTTCACCAGAGCACGATCTCATTACTAACGTGGTAAACCTTGTGGTCGCTCTCTACCACCTGAAATTGGGTTGAAGCTTCCGAAGTGTTTCGATGCGAGCAGAGCTTGATCTAGACATTGGAGCCGAGCCAATGTACCCCTAATACCTCTCTGACAGTCGGTATTCCGAGAACTCCTACATCGTCAAAACTACCCTTACAATCCACGTCTATACGGTGATCTCACAATGCGCAAAAGGTCTCGATTTCTATTCAAATTTCCGACTTTGATGAACTAGTGATTGATGCATTCAACGTGAGGAAGTTTGAGTTTTCCTGTTCTATGTATCTCGGTCACATTTTTTCGAGCCACATTTCCCGAACGATATTTTCTTAAACTAACTCTTTCAGCATCGATAAAGTTATACGGTATTAACTCTCTTATTTATAAGCGAAAAAAAAGATATGAACAATTTTCTATAATTCTCTTTACTCTATAAATATTTACAACACTATAGATAAGCTCTGTTTATTCATGACTACGAGTAGATGTAGTGTGCAATACACTCAACTTGTTTACATTTGTTTATTGTAATTTACCGCAGGGTTCCTAATAAGAGTTCTTGTCCTTTTTTCCCAACAGGCATAAATACGATATATCATAATACTTCTATTAATTTTCTGGTTCGCCTATTGCATTATTTGAAATAATTTGATTTCTAGTGTATACGAACATATGCCTTGATGGAAAATATTGACTGAAAATTTCTGTAGATACCTCTGTAAGTCTCAACAAAGTAGAACACTTTTCAGAGAAAATCAGAAAAATATACAAAAGTTTAAATACTTTCAGACATAATATTGTACGACCTTACTTTTTAAAAATCTTCCTCTTCTCCGATAATTTCTAAGTACCTACTATTAAATATCTAAAAAAATTTCAGGCAAGATTTTAGCTCGAAAAGAAGCATTGAGAAAATGTCCAAGAAAAGGAAGACTTAAGAGAGAGGAAGAGCAAGAGGAAGGGAGGGGTAGAGAGGATGAGAGGTAGGGAAGGAGAAAGAGAGACGGGGTAACATTTTTTAATCTCTCTATACAGCGAGTTTCCTAAGTATGGTCCGTAACTTCAGTGTGTAATTCCTTGCAATATTTTAATAAAAAAAACTTATATAAACATGTGTCCGGAGACGCTTATATTACGTCGCGTCGGGTGACTCACGCCTAAGTAAGCCACTGGCTTCAAATAAAAATTGACTACACTAAACATAGCTCTTTAGTAATGCATAAATTAACTACAAAATGTTGAGAACGTAGCACTGAATATTCAAGATTTATTTGCAAAAATATTGATTTTTTGACATCTTCAACGCCCTTATATCTCGGAATGTAAGCGTCTCCGAACACATGTTTATATGTCTTTTTTATTAAAATATTGCAAGGAATTACACCCTGAAGTTACGGACCGTACTTAGGAAACACCCTGTATATGTTTAAAGTATTATTCATTAAACTTTTTTAGAGTTACTTTCTACGGTTTTCGAACTTTGCCTCAGAGATTCTCAGAGAAATATATGCTATACTTCACTTTCTTCTCACGCTCCTCTTCGGGTGCTCGAATAGTTTCTTTATTATAATAATACCATAATTTTTCGATTCAAAGTCTATTATATTCGAGCAAGCAATACAAGACTCAAAAATGAGCGGTGCACCTGTACCTTCGGTCTCATTCTAAAGTTCTCAAATATTTACATTCCATACGGCTTTCCGCCGCACTTCTTCGCCCATATCATCACACCGTTCTTATGAAAAATTGCAAAGGAAATTTTTACGGTATTCGAGCTTCCCACTCGAACTATCTACATTTCTATCGATCCGCAGAAATTTATGAAGTATTCAAGACTTCGGAAGGGAGAACTGCAGGTTCTTGAAGGATCGGCTGAGGGATGACCGTACAAAATAGACTAACTTCCTAATTTACTCGACAGTACCTACTCTAGTTTCTCGATGACCAAGGCTAGCGAACTTCATAAATATGTAGCCAAAGTAATTGATTTCTTCACTTTCTTATGGTCCTAATTCTAAGAAAAGTAAGCGATGAAAGTAATGAAACATCGCCGAATGTGGCTACTCGTCAACTAGACTGATGATTAAACGAAAGAAAAAAGATCAGAAAGCTTGTTAGTAGACAATTTGATCAACTTATGCTTTGATGCATTTTACCTGCTAGCTTTATAAGGGTTGAAAGTTCATCGCACCAACTTAAATTTATTTCAATAATCTCCTTAATTTTAATTCGACTTTTGATACTATCAACACATTACGACCAATTCAACCACCTTCAATAGTCTATCTTATTGTGTGTAGGTAAAACTTTCATAAGTTTCAAATAGGAATTTTCAATGTCGAGGATTTCCATTGTTTTGTGGATATCCGCGTATAACGTATCGGTGATGCGAATACGATTCCATCAAATTGAACTGGACGGATGGACTGATAATGAGAGTGAGAGGCAAAAATTGGTTCAATTTCAGGACGAAGGTATAAACGGTGGAACACCTATGTGTACATATAGATAGAGCAAAGCGAGGCGCAAATGCATTTATCTCGCTCAATCGCAATGTGCGAACACTTGTAAATGAATGAAAGGGCCAGTGAAACCAAAAATAAAAATTTTCTGGTAAATACCCGTTTGAACACCGTCAGATACCAAGAGTAGAAGTAAATTGGATATGAAACATGTGTCTGTACTGTAAAGGTGATCACCCCATCGAGAGACTGACCTATTTTAGCGAACGTCACAGCTCAGGTTTTAAGGTCGCGTATAATATTTAAAGGATAGAGTTACATTGCAAAAATGATTTATCATCAATTTTAATTAAAAGTAGCTCGAATAATACTGCTTATAGGAAAATGCAACTCCAGATATCAACTACAGTTAGTGACATACTCGTTCTGGAGCAAACGTACAAAACTAGAAAAAGGATGAAGCAGATGCCCAGATGAAAATCAAAAGCCAAGAGATTACCGGGCTGTCCTATTCCCTACCTTCAACTTTCTCCCTGCTCCATATACATCCAGCGAAAGCCGTCCTCGTCTAAACAGCCGTAAACGAGTCTATTTATTCTTTACGATTTGGCGAGGTTAGCCTGGTAGTACTCGGTTATGGAGGTGACGTCGACGACGTCGTTCCTCCCAAAATTTCTTCCGCCGCTCGCGCGAAACGATGTTTACGGTTAATACGGTTCGTTATGTCCTTTCTCTTCCCTTCACTTCTCCGTTATATCCGCACCTTATCAAGAGTTTTGGGCGGGCAAAACTTCCTCGCCCCCGCACCCACGAAAAATCGCTTTCCGTCAAAAACTTTTGACGCCCGATTTTCCCTTCGCAATCGGTAGTTCTGCGAAGCAACGGTTGGTCCGGAAGCACATTAAAGTCACAATCAACCTGTTTCCTTTCCAATATTGGTCGCGACCAGAAAGGTAGGCGTGGAGAAATGCGACGAAGAGTGATATTTCTTTGTAAATATGTTTGCAAAGTGGTTTGAACCTTTCAGCACAACGTTCAGACAAATGAACAAACAAAATTGCAACTTTTTTATTTGAATAGTGAGTTAATCAGAGAGCGTATCGTATGTTCATATTATCTGTTAATATTGCAAGAAAATGTGTAGTAAGGAAGACATATTGGCTTTAATGATAATTTCTGAGGTGTGTGATGAAGATGAGACAGAAAGTGAAACCCGAAAGCCAAGAAAATAGGTGAAAGATTGGCTTTTGGAAAAGGAACAATTTTCAAATGAGAAATTGTTAACGCACCTGAAAGGAAGTGAGCCATATCGTTATTGCACAATATGTGTAAACTCGACCAGAGACAATTTAAAACGACGTTAACCTTGACACAAACTGCTCTTATTACTTTGATGAAGTACTTTCGAACAGTGCCACACACGCGCAAATTCTCAGCTCGTAAAAAGGCGTACCCGCCCATACAAAATTAAGAACTTTTAATTTGATCAAATGTGCTTGCAAACATTAAAACTTGTTTGCAAATAACGCCACACACGCTCAAATATTATTTATTTGCAAAGATATTTGCACATAAATTTGACCGTGCATGGTTCGTATGAGAATAGAAAACGGGATAAATAAGTGAAGACTTCGTCGACGCTCAGAGGTGACACGCGACGTGAAGGTTCGCTGGTGAGTACTGTATTTACGAGAAGGATCTAATTATCCTCTCGATCGATGTCGTCGCCTTTCGTTCCTCGCCCTGTGGCTTCGGAAGGAGACACTTTTGCCAGGACGTCACCTTCCCACTCGCTTCCAGGACCTTCGCTAACCTCATCCACTCGATCCCTCGGTCCGGCTTTCTCGTAGTTATACGGGACTTCGATTAACGTTCGGACGGTTTTGCCTTTCGTTGTCGCGGTTAGGAACGATTCGCTTCTCGGTTTCCCTGTGGTTCGCCGCTTAAATGGGGGTATTTCTATGCGCGCCGTAGAACGATTTGCATGAAATCGACGTCGGTCAACGTTCCTTCGAGTGCACTTGGAGAGCCAGCTCGTCAGGGACCCCAGGAAGAGACGGGATTAGACGAGGGCAGGATCAAGAGGCTCGATCCCTCAGTCGTGCGGCTTATAGAACTTACAGTAGTGCCTAAGCACCAACAACGCCGGATATGGGTGTCTCAGCGAAGAGGGAGAGAGTTCGTTCTTGTGACTCTACAGGATTTGATCCACCACTACAACGTGACTACTCAGTTTCTAAGGGAATTGAGAAACTCAAACTACAACTACACAAAGAAGGAATAGCTGTTACTTCAATAGGCTTAATTATTTATATGCATTTCCTAATGACTTTTTCGTTTTTTTGCTAAAGTTCCTCGTTCGAAAAATCTTGAAAGGCTTGCGAAAACGTGAACAGCTGATGCTATCGACAGCGGCCGTGTTTGATGTGTTGGAAACGACAGCTGTGAATGTTCTTAATTGTATTATGCATATAGCGATGGTTTCAGGATATTTAGCAGTTAGTAAATTTATGTATTAAAATCTTTAAAGTAAGGAAAAGCACTTTAGTACTTGTTTTCGACTAATTACTTTGGATGGAAGTGAATTTATGTATCGCAACGAGATACCGACAGTTGCTTAGATGTGACATTATCAGCAATCTTCTGACGTTTTAAAACGTATTGATTATTCATTATTATTTACGAATATCTCAGATAATTTAGTACCAGAACACTGTAGATGATAACCTGAAGCTTTTATGCCATCAATTCGTACCACCGACTCGGCTTTCATTTTTACAATAAATGCGAATTATAGGATTAATTATAAAACAGTACATTATATTACCGATCAAACGTCAGCATTATAAAAATAATACCACTAAACGTAAGTCGACATGCTTCTCGATTAGTAAAGCCTATTTTCCGACCAAAAGCTTAATTAAATTTGCTAGAATTCTGGAAAAAGCGAAACTCTCTCCAGCTTGAACTTTTGAGATTCGTTTGCGTCTCTATTCACGTTTTAAAAATCAATCAAAGCTTCGAACAATCCTCCGATTTTCTTTTTTCTATAACTGTTTCTCTTTTCGCTTTCAGATTGATAAATCGTCGCTTTGGTGGTGAACTGTTCTAACCCACATAAACAAGAACTTGAGCTAGCACGCTTTTAAGAAAGTTCGTCATCGAGAAACTCGTGTTTTCTTCTCTAAAACTGTAACCAGAAGACAAAACAAAACAATTTTTTGATATTTTTATTTAACGATTATGCTTAAAAACTCAGTTGCTAAAAGTGCTAAGATGCATATGTCTATTCACTACAATAAAATGTGGGTTACGTCCTTTAGCAAATTTTGTGTTGTAAGGACATTAAAAAGGATGTGGGTTAGAATACTTATAGGAATCAAACTTTGTGCTTTTTAGTGTTTGTTAACAGTCTTAACTCAATTTTACACTTTTCGTGGGTTACGACTGTTCACCACCAAAGCGACGATTAATATTCTTGCCCATTCCCCCTCAGCGAAACTTTCGCCCGAATCCCACGGCATTCTCGAAAGTGGCGGCTCAACCGACAAGGACGCACAGCAGAGATCATCCAGTAGATGTCGCCTCGAATCTCGATTGTACGAAATCGATGAGCGTTCGTTGACGGGAAGTGCGACCGTCTACCGAACGTGCAGAGCGAAGCGCTTCTCCTCGGACAAATGAACCAATTAGCAGCAGCCATTAATCAAGTTCTGATCGAGGCATTTGTCCGTTCATAAGCCTAAATCCCTTCACCCCTTGCTTAAGCTTGAAAGCTGACGCTGGACTGGCCGGACTCGCCGCGCAGAAACCCTTGATCCGTGGTGATACATTTCGGAAGCTGAAAGCCGGATGGTTCTCCTCGGCGTGGCTACGACGATATTAATGGCTCTTGTTTCTCTCTCTTGCTTCCGAGACTTTGCAGTCCATGCATCACTCAGGAAGGAACGCAGCGTAGGCATAGAGGTGAGAGTAAAGAGCACATCTCTTTATAACAGATCTTCCTAAATTCGCACTTCTCTCTGTCACTTTTGTAGAAGTACAACGTGCATAAAGTCTTCGATTTCAAGTCATACGGTCCATTATCTCGGAAACAAAGCGAGATACAATAAAATAGGGACTACAATCAATTTATGGTTTCGGGGAAGTAATAGAATGGCATAATCGGGCCAATTATAAGTAACGTCACTTTCGAGAAAATTGCGCCGGAAAAAACTTTTTAAATGGAAATCGAGTTTTCTATTCCTATAAAAGTCGTAGAGCTCATCGAAGCCAATAGAAAAGGTATAAAGTAAAATGCTAGTTTCTTGAATGGTTCTTGAGGTATTGGAACTTAAAGTACAAGAGTAAGTTACTCTACGTGTGATTATGATTCCGGAAATTGAGAGATTAATGCGAGAGCTTATAATTATTGTATATTCCATACAATATATATCATTTCAAATTTTCTTATAAAATTTGGTATAAAAGAGCGTCGCTTCAGACTTTTGTTTTCGTATTAATATCAAGCTTAAACAGTTATCGATTTAAATGAAAATTAAAAAAATAGAACGATATTATGTATAATATTATTATTGCGAATAACAACTCTGTCGAGTATAATTAAAGATGTGAACGGTGCTTCTCTGGTTCCATAATCTTACGCAAAATAGCGAGTTATATTACACATAACTGGATAACGACTTTGGGAGAATTGAAAGATGGCCGGAATTTGTGAAGACATTTCAAGCGAACTCTCTCTCTCCGCCTACGGATGCAGAAGTTCCGCGGGATATAATTCAAGATCACTGTCCGAGAATTCTCAGTGGATTTGAATAGCCAGAAAACCATTGTGGTCAGCCCGACATAATTGAAAATCATCACGCGGAACGTATATAGAGAGAGAGAGAATACCAATTATATGCAAGACTTACATGAGAGAGTGGCCTATATTAATTCTCGCTGGAGCAAAATTTACGGGATCACCAAGAAGTGAAGATCTGCATTATAAATAAAACTCGTCGAAAAAAGCAGTAATTTTATTGTATTATCATAGAACTGCTAGCATAGTTACAGAAAACAAAAATTTACATTAAAACTGGGTAATCCATTGATTCAATAGTACATGTTTCAATATAAACCCTTCTGCCATTGCAGGTACAATGTATTTCACCCTTTTCAACAATGGATGGATACACGAATATCCACTGCGTTATTTTATTACGTTTTGAAGCAAACATCAATACTTTACCAGGAAGTTTGCCTACTATATTTCTCTCTTTCAAACAGTATACAATATATGTATGAAGTGTTGCAGATAGAGCTTATAATCTCATAATATTTTGGCAATATTTAAACAATATTGTAAATGCCTTGGAATACAATATATATTAATTATAATCTTTCTGCGATACTTAAATATCACTGTTTCTGAAATATTGTAAATGTCTTACCGCAATATAACTTTTTCAATATTTTTGCAATATTACAAATATCTTGATCAGCGATAAGCGGAATTTATATTCAGTTAGAATTTAGTATGATACATTGGATTAAAAATGTACTCATTTACGAAAATCATTCGTTAAAGTAAAATGTACGGCAGTTTCTTCCAGCAATTGCAAGAAACGCGTAAAATAGCAAAGCTGTTCATTGCTGCATTATGCCAATCAATAACTATCGCGCACAGACGATTGTGAATTCCCATATTAAATTTTATTTATTTGTAAACATAGTATATGCATAAATAATAAATTATATTCTTATATTGTGCAGTCATATATAAAAAATACGAAATTATACAGTGCAGAAATCAGAGGTTTAACAATATCAATACAAATATATAATCTGGTAAGCAGGTACATATTATCTCAATCTAATAGTGAACTAAAAAGACCACTAATAATTTTGTATTTTTCATACTTATTATTATATGAAGGACATACATAAAATCTCAACTTCATCTTATAGCCATTACCATCTTTTGATTATAAATTTCCTATACAATTTAGTTTACAGTAGATTAAATAATCTGGATTGTATAAATATTTCTGTAATACTTTCTAATGGCATTCCATAAATATCTGTAAAGTATTTCGAGCTAAAAGTAGCGAGCGCATAGAGAAGATCTTTTTATATCTGCCTGGGACCAGTGCAAAAGAACCAACTTTGTGCTTAAAACGGAGCAGGAAAAAGGGTACCCGGGTATCTACATTAGTAGAATTATGATAGAAGTTACAGAATTAAAATGGACGGAATTCTACAGAAGCACATAATATGAGCGTTTTTTATCCTGTTTAAAAAAGTCTTTCAACATATTGGAATCTTCCAGAAATAATATCCTACTACATATTGGCCAAGAATATACAGAGGGAAGTCATTATTCGTTCGGAAATGTAGAGGCATAATGTAAAGACAGAAAGAAAAATTAATACAATAAACAAGAAACAGGAATGGGGCACAAGGTTAAAGCAGTTCACTGTATCAATAATAATAGAACATTAGTTATTAGAAGAGAGTTAATCATAAATTAATATTATAACAAAATACTAAAAATAAATAAATGTCCAAGATTTGTTTGCATTGTCTATAATATAAATATAGTTACGGGAAGGTTTAAAAATGAGAAAATTAAAGGGATTTTCTTTTCTTTTAAAGAGTCACACTTGGTTGAAGACTACATTGGCAAGTACATAGCGCGTAACGCGTAAACTGCAATGTCAAGTTCAACGGGATACGGTTTGCTTGCCAGAGACTGGGTCAGCCAAGTTATAAAAATTGGATCGTATGACGACCTTAACCTTCTGGAAGCTCATAACTACTGACGCCAAACCACCGGCACTTAAACCTCGGAGAGTAGAACGGACGAACTGCGCTACATACACACTCGTATACGAACCATACTTAACTTCCGGTTCTGCCTCGTATTCTAAGTTTTTACAGTTATTACTTTAAAACCCTTGCTGCCATGAGATAAGAGTCGCTATGCTGGTACAATCGCCGGTAATTACCCGTTTGAAATCGACGTACATAAAAATCGTATTTCAAGTTTCTCCACCGTGAAAAATAACTGATCGTATTCTGTATAGTATGCGTAACTTTTTTTCTCTAACCCTCTAAGGACGAAGTTTTCCACAGTATAAAATTTGTGGAAAAAAGTTATCATCATATTATTTTGATAGCGTTAACATATGTAAGTGATGTTTTATCAGGAAAAGAAGATTTTTTTCATAAATTTGGAAACTAAGCATAACGAATAAGTTATAGCCAGCGCCGGGCCAAAAATCTCCAATCACCGTTGTAATTGTAAACAGATTGAAACGTAACGAAAATGTAGTCGTACGTATTCCGAGATATCTAATGAGATATTTTTATGAAAAAAAACCGCCATTATAATACTTTCAGTCTACACAAAGAAAAGGATTTTGTACAAAGTACTCAATCAATGGAGTAATTAGTGATATTTTACATAGTAAAAATTGTCCTTGGAAGCAACATAACACACAGTAGGGGTGATCGAGGCTAGTTGTCACAGGGGCAAGTTGTCACAGTATTAGTTGTGCGACAATTAAGAAAAATGAGCAGTAGCAGTAGCAATATTTACCCAATAGTTTGTTAACGTCTAAGAATGGTCCTACGAAGTTTCAAAATTATGCGCATCAGTATGTGCTGTCATTGAAAAATAAGTGTTCTTAGCGTATCGAAGTAAATTTGTATTTTACTCAAGTTACTCCTAATTGTAAGGAAAGGATAATTGGTAGAGGAACGTCGTCTAATATGGGGAGGTATCCTTATTTGGGGAGAACCCAAATTTTATTGCTATCTATCAGTACCAAACTGAATCTGGAATCCAATAGTGTGTTGGAATATATGCAACTAATAAAACTCTCCAGATTCTGTTTGGTGCTGATAGGTAGCAATAAAATTTGGGATCTCCCCAAATAAGGATACCTCCCCATATTAGGCGACTTTCCTCTACAGCTTGTAGTAGAGATTAACCCTTCGTTTCTTACGTGGGTTTTTGAAACATAAAAGCTCACCTGGGGTGTACCCTACACCCCAGTTAAAAATTAACGTTTTCTCAGTCAAGAATTGAAGTTTTTTAATACTTTCCTTTTTATTTTAGAGCTTGAGATATTGCCTAATGATCTCAACATTAAAAAAAATAAATTTCGTAATTTTCTAATTGAAAACAAAACTCGAAGTCTCGGTACATGAGGTCTCGGTTTTCAGACGCTCAGGTCTCCCTGCCGATTTTTATTAAAAAAATAGTATAAATAATATAGACTGAGGATAGTTATTATACTCTCGTTTTATTAACGAAGGACAAATTAATAAATTGGAACGAGTTTTATAGAAAAATATTAAATTAATTACAGTTTGTTAAAAATCACTATTTAACTCTTTACAGCGTTCTGTCGGAGAGAGAAATCGGTTTTGTCCTGCGCTTTTGGTGCCAAATTCTTTAATGAAATGTTCCCGAAAAGTAATGAAAGCACCAACCTCGAAAAAAATAAACTCTAGGCGTGGGATGCAAAAAAAGGAGGCTCTCACCCCTCGTGAGCAACAAAGGGTTAAAGCGTATGGCATGGCGCTCAAATAATAACAATTGCTTTTATTATAAATAAACATAAGAACAATTTGGTTAAAAATGCCGTTTGGGGCAAGTTGCCACTATCCGCGAGGTTACTTGTCACTTCTTGAACATGCTCCGCGCTTAAGCTTCGTAAACGTATCTACCTATGTTATAACTGTCTCTCTGATGATGACTTGTAATTGTTTGTCATTGTTTTCATAACGTGCATCTAAGTTTCATTGACTTATATTTTTTGTACTTTTTTCTAATGGTAACCAGATACCTTGAAAATATAGAATATCGTTGCTTTAAGCTTTAATCTGATTAATAAACATTTTGTATTGTTATATTCCTAATTTCATACGTTTACTTAATCTATTATATATGTTACTACTCGAATACTCATTTTCGGCTCCGACAAGATTGAGAATAGATATCCAGGTAGTACCATGAGGATTAATTCGTGATAATTTATCCCGCTCGCGCTATAATTTACACTTCACACGCACTTATAAAATATTTCATTGCACCTAAGACACGTGACCTTTCACAAATTTCTATTATTGATATGAATTGCTACATAAGTAGCTATATTACAAAAAAAGAAATAGGTCGAAAATCTACAACTAGACAAAGAAAGAATATGAAATGTAAATTTTGTGACAACTTGTCTCAATCTCCCCTACCGTGTTGTACATTATAAGAGTACCCATCTTTCATTGCAAGAACTACAATTCGACCGCGTTATGCAAAAGTGGATTAAGCGACATTTTATATAATCCGAGAAAATTGAATCGAAAGTTCTTTATTTTTTTAAGTTGCCACAAATTCGTTATTATAACATCTACAAGCTTGATTTTTCGTCACTACAGCTAACAATAAGGTATAATGAATTATACAAGAACGTGTGGCGAAAAGATGTGGTCGCCATCTAATCGGCGGAGCGTTTCGTCCCGGAGTCGGCTGTGGACTCGTCATAAGGCTAGGCCGACTCCTGCCTTAGATGCTCTATGGTCCTCCGTAAGAGACGGGCAGTTACAGTCTTATATAGTAACTTGCCCGTTGTTGGACCACTAACGAGAAGCCGAGAGCCACGGGCCGGCAACCGCGGAGTCGACAGCCGAGAGGGTTGGCGCCATCTGGCGGCCGGCCGCCGTAGCGTAACGGGTCGCCACAAATGTTTTTAAATTTTTATTATCAACTAATTTAATGTCTTGAAGGACCAAAATGTCGCTTAATTCGTTATCACTTTTTAAGGATTAAGCGCATTTATCCCTCTTCACAATGAATTAACTGACACATTTGTCTCTTAATTCTTTATTTCAAAGCTACAAGTAACAACAAGTATGAAATACAGTTTAAGAGAAGTAAGTACGTACAACGATTATAAAAGATTCTATTGACTTATTATTCATTTTCAACTTCAAAATCTAAAAATCCACCAAAGCCATCAATACCGTCAGAAATTCTCTCGTCACCTAATAAGTTTTCATAAAATTCTCTAGCATCAGAAGGGATAAGATTTAATAAAGATTATTCAACAATTAATATTATCGTATATTTTCACTTTTCACTAAAAAAACGCACTAAAAGATCACTTTCGATGCGTTCAATCCGCAGTACTTTTAAAGACTGACATTACCACGTTTTTGAATAAAGAGGCAAGCGACGAAACATAGTACTTAATTCGTTCTTACAAAACTAAATAGATGACGTACAGCTTTGCAGCAAGGATTAAGTGCACCGTATGGCGCTTAATTCTTTATTACGGAAATGAATATAACTATTAATAAAATTTGTAATATAGTCTGGGCGCATAATTCTTTATTACGTATCATAAATTGGTATTTCACATTGACGAGTTCTAAAGTGTCGCTTAATATATGTGCCTTTAAAAAGGGTAAAAAAGGAAATTTCAACCGGGAATATGTTTTTTTACATAGATTTGAACGTCTACTAAAATATGGCACCACTAACTCGATTTTTGAATTCTTGCCGCTTAATCCGTTATTGCATAACAGGGTATTCAATATAGCACTCTTATATTATTGTATGTAATACATTACTGGTATTGGCTCGGAAATATCTTGAATATTGCTATGTTGTTGGGCATCCCTTATAATGTAGAATACAATGGTATACTACGTTATTGTTACTCCTGAGGACAACTTCTACTATGTGAAATATCACTTAAAATTCGCAGTACAAAATTCTATTTTCAGTGATATTAAAACAATCTTACTCTACTAAATATAATGTCGATACAATTTCTTCACATAATATTTTTACTGAATTATGACAATTCAAAACTTTCAAACTCAACTTCTGAAAGGTTTCCAATTTTAAGTTATGCCACTCTGTAGTATCAAATGGTCGATAAATAATGACATTAACAGAGCTGTATCAAAAAGTGTTCATTAAAAAAAATCAACTCATATATCAATATGACCAATAACTGTACTGTGATCCAATCTACACGGACAGAAATTTTTATTAACCCGCCATCGCACGCGCTATGAGGGAATCCCTCACCATATTTCTTTTCGGACAACAAAACGGTCAAAATGCTAAAATTTTAACCTCGAACGTCTAGGAATGCCTTTAGCATCATTTTTGGGAGGGGATAACAAAGTTGCACCGCATTAAAATGTAGTTAGTATGGTGTAGTGCCTAAACAAAGTGACAGTGTACCAGATGTGAGCGTTTTCCTCACTCCGCGTGCAGTCACGTTTCTGACATTTTAACCCCTTCCTGTATGATTTTTGTAAATCCCATGAAAAAATATATTTATAACAGCTTTGCCCCTATTATTCATAAAAAAATAATTAAAAAAATATTTATGAAAAAATAAACATTCATTAAAAAAAATTTATGCCATATATGGTACACCATGCTCAGGAACAATAACGTACGTACATAGATCGTACGCTCTCAGTAGATACGGTATCTGTTTTTAGGACGATAGAGTAGTTGTATTCCTTAATTAAAAGTCTTTTTATGTATCGGACTCCATTATTAAAAATATTGTATTCCTTAATTATTAAAAGTATTATTATGTGACTCCATTATCAAAAATATAACATTTTTATCCATAATTATAGTACTTGTAAATGTTATTGATAAAAATAACGTAAGTGAGCACGACGCTCTCTCTCATACGCGTGTAACCGCTTTACAATAAAGGGCGCGTGTGATGGCGGGTTAAAATTACCGTGAAATGCACGTAACCATGGTGTCAACGACCAAATGTTTATATATGCTTCAGGGTAAAATTGACTGCTTTTTCAGGGGAAAAATGACTGAAATAGAGTGAGGGATAACAAAAATTTTACCGTGGTCTACAATAAAAATTTGGTTCTTTGCATCATGTCCCATGGTTACGTGTTTTTTGCGGTAATTTTTAACGAACATTTTTCTCCGTATACAGTATATCCCATTGGTAACGCAAGTATTTGAATTTCCCTGACATTTGACTTTGGTAGTGCTTGGAACGGTGCTGTAGCCATTATACACTACTAACTCAACCGTCTTATTTTAAGACACCTACATGTCTTAAAACTTGAGGTCACTTTTAAGACGTTTAATACCGTCTTAATACGTTAAGACACTGTAAGTGTCTTACAATAAGACACTTCAAACGTCTTATACTAAGACGGTTAGATGTATTGGAATATAAGACTCTAAAAACGTCTTGCAATAATTATACACAAATGTATAATTTTCAAACGTATATGTGAGCGCGAAATTATTCAGTCAATATGAATACATTACAGGCGAGTCAATAAACATCGAATGTAATAATTTTTCTCATCAGAGTAATATTATAAAGTTCGATATTAAAGAAATTCGTTGGAAATGTATTCAAATCCACAATGAATCCAGCTCTCACAAATCGAAACACTCTGAAATAAACACATCGCGTCAAAAAATTTCACTAATACTAATAAAAATATTGAAATAATGATGAATGTATATCTCTAAGGGAAAGGTATTTTTAGTTATTTAAATGAAAAATCCAGAATTATATTGTTTTCACTTTATTGGTGATTGAGAAAACAAAATGTATTCCAACATGAAATAAAAATTTATTTACCATATTTTTAAACTCGTTCGAGATGACTCGCAGTTTCTTCAGTCTCAAAAAGTTCATCCACCTTGTCAACTGGGGGGGGGGGGGGGGGGGGTTCTGTGTAAATAACCTTCCCATCTGTGCTGTCTTTTAGGTTAGTTGTTGGCAATATCACTTGCATTGGAGACTGCACCAGCACAATATTCAATTCACTATGGTCATCAATTATGCTGTCATCCGCATCATACCACATGTCCGATGCTTGATGTTTTTTTTGAATGATAATGTCTGTGTTTGCTATCATCAAACAATGCTGGATCGCGAGCACATAATTTCTTAAACTCTCCCAACACAACTTCAGCGTCATGCTGATTATCTCGTGAGAGAAATCTAACACACCTGCGTCGTTGACCTAATGCACAAAACACTGTTTTTTCTTTTTTTTTCGATATTTTTTCACAGCAAAACATGCACAGCAAACAACCTCCGGAAAATGACGTGCTTGTTGGTCGCGTTGAATTTTACAGAAAGTGAGTTGAGGTGAGGTCGAAAAAGGAGGGGAAGGTCCCGTTACCTAACAGTACAGGGGCCCCTTTCTCGAACTCGCTCGTATCTGCGTGCACGCATCTTAGCGAATAGACCAATCAGGATCAAGTATTCCGTTGTGGTGGGGTTACGGACAACGGAATACTTGATCCTGATTGGTCTATTCGCTAAGATGCGTGCACGCAAAGATATGACCGAGTTCGAGAAAGGGTAAAGTACGCTAAACCCTGTTCCAACCGAGCCGAAAACCGTATACCGAACGGTACACGTCATGTGCAGTAGAGTGCGCTCGTCGGTTTTTTCCTCGGGACCGGCGTTACTTGAGTAAAGAGAGAGAGAGTGTACAAATTTTCTGTAAGCGGTACGCGACATATACGGCTGATGTAGACATTTCTTTATTAACAAATAATAAAAAGAAATAATGGATACAAATTCGGCTGATGTGTTGACATTGACAATGAATAGAATTCAACGTGAAAATGAACTGTCATGCTCGATGTGTTTCTTTAATCGTCAGTCAAATGAAATTTTGTTTAAAGGTTTTTAATCTATCTTGCTTCGTTTCCAATATAATCAACCATTCAAATTTCATTCACTCAAAGCCCTTTTGAGGGTGACCGGAAACTTTTCGGGGGTAGTGTATATCTAAGGTTACATGTGAATAATGATGCTTGACGTCACAGGTAACAAGACGTTTGAAGTGTATTACTTGTGTAAGTGTCTTACTATTTTAAGGCGGTCGAGTCAGTTGAAATTTGAAAAAAAATCAATTTTTGGTTTTTTGCGTTTTCTGACTCATATATATATAATCTACATGAAAAAAAATCGATATACTCGAATTCATAAAAATTGAGATGTTATGGCCATTAGAGCAGAAATGATCGATTACTGAATATAACATATCTTTCCTACATACGTGATATTACTTTTATAGAACATCAGAATGCAAATAAGATGCACTGTGATGGGAAATATACTTATAACATTGTGTATAATATTCATATTTTTCATCTCTTTCAATAATATATTTTTTTATCTGAAAAATTTTTTTTATTGTAAAAGTTGGAAAAATTATATTATTTGACCTTAGAAACTAAAAGAGAAATGTATGGAAAGTGAATAGCAAAGATTTCAATTAAAAGTAGTAAATTCATAAGACAAACTTTAACGCTCATTTCCCAACACTTACACTTTGCTTTACTTCTCGTAGGATTCAGATTGAACCGAGGCACTGATTTGGATGGGCTACATCTTATTCTCTTCATAAGAAGATGCTTTCTCGTTCGAGTGTAGGAATTTATGATAGAATATAATTTGTGGTAGTGGTACTCGTTTCCATATCGATTTTTTGATAAATAAAATTTTCACGAATAAATATAGTGATATCTTCGTTTGTGGAGTTACAAATTGAAATCCCTACACTCGAACGAGAAAGAATCTTCTTACGAAGAGAAAAAGTTGTAGCCCATCCAAGTCGGTGCTTCGGTTCACTCTGAATCTTACGAGACGTACAAAAATTAAAATAGCTTATATTGACAATTGGAGCCATCGGTAGCCTTATTCTTAGTGGTAATTTTTTAAGTATTTTGGGGGAGTAGTATATAGTATTTTTTATAAAAATGTACATAATTTATTTCCTAATAAAATCTTAATATGAAATTTTTTTTTCAGGCTGACTCGACCCCCTTAAGCAACTTATTCATTTAAATGTCTTATACCTGAAGAAGTGTCTTACTTTAAGACGATTAAGCGTCTTTTCTTAAGACAGTACCATGTGTCTTATGATTTTAGACGGAAAATAAATGTCTTTTTGAGAAAAGACGGACAAACGTCTTGGAATAAGACGGTTAAGGGCCGGTTTTACCAACAGGTATAAACGCGGCATAGCGCTATACTGAGAATATAACCATAAGGCTTATTGCTGGTTATTCTCAGTATAGCGCTATACCGCGTTTATACCGTGTTGGTAAAACCGGCCCTTAGTGTCTTAAATTTCTGATCAATACACTTAACCGTTTTATTTTACGTCAATAAGACACTTTTCCGTATTATTTTAAGACGTTTCATCAAGAGGCCGGTTTGTAGTGTAGTTAAGCCGCGTTGCCACGGGTAGTGAACCACGAACGTGAGCCACGCTTTCGTGGGCCACGCCTCGTGGCAACTATTAGATTCGTTAAGAACGAACCTTCACGAAACAAAATATTTCGTTCGTGAGACAATCAACCGCGTTCGATTTTGGTTCGTGTAGTCGATCGTGAGCAGGTCAAGAGGACGGTTGTATTTATCATGGCGGCCAATATTTTAAAACTGAATGATGCAGACACAATTAAGTCCCTCGAACTGTATCAACATGAGGCGGTGTTTTGTGGGATCCTATCAGAGAGGACTACAAAAAACCGGAATTCTCGTGCAGCAGCAGCAAGAAATCTCAACCAAGAAACCTGTATGATTATTTCTCATCACTTCTACACATTATTTACCATTATTTTTACAAATTAATTTAATTTCGAGGTTAGACGCTTCGATCTCCCGAATTGACAGTTACCGGGAAATCAGACGTCTTACACTTTTCGTTCTCGAAACACGGCTCGTAAGAACGCAGCGCACTCTTCTGAAGCCAACTCTAACTATAATGACTACAGCACCGTTCCAAGCACTACCAAAGTCAAATGTCAGAGAAATTCAAATACTTGCGTTTTACCAACGGGATATACTGTAGATTTACAAAAAATATTGAATATCTTGATGATTAATTTCGTTTACCATTCTTACTGTCTCATCACATTATAGGTTAAGAAATATTAATGATGTAACCATGGTAAACCAACGAAACCACGGACGAGAATCTGAAATGTCTACAGAAAGGTCACATATTCTGTATCTTCCAGCAAAGTCTCTCGTGGTCTCTCTTCGGTTCTTTACTTTGTCAGAAGGCGACGAGGTGGTTCAAAGGATACCATTTTCCTTTTCGCGTGGTGTACGTGCAGCGCATCTGATTGCTAAGGTACAAGACGGACGAAAAAGGCGAGTGGCGAAGAGGAACGGCAATGCTCAATGCGAGAAGCAGTATCTAAAACTAATTTAGCCACCCGTGGGGAGCAACAAATGCCTGCCGGTCTTTTGTAATAAATCACCGTTGTAAGTAATATAGGGGGCGCGTGCCGGGTATCCTTCGAAACAATGAGGTATACCCTCGAAGGAGCCTGCTTAACAAAGATGAAGGGCCGAAGGCTCGACCATACATCAAAGACCTCAGGTACGCCAGGCTACAAAGTTTTGTAATAAGTACGATGGACAGATGGTGCGCGTTTTAAACCGTCGAGTAGAAGATTTGTCCTTACCGCCGGGATTTGTCCCAATGGGGCTCAGATTCGATGAGAAAATCGTGTATGGGAGGGCAGCATAAAAAAGAGGAAAAGCGGAAAGATTGAAAGACGTGAGATAGATGGGAAAAAAGGACGAAGTAACGAACAAAAAAGCAATTGCGATATAGCGTCGTGCCGCTGATGGAACTATTTATAGAACGATCGCGGCGAAGTGTTTCGAATGCTTTTTTGATATTATTATGCAAACCAGTTCGAAAAAGATTTCAGAATAAAAGGTGCCTTCATTAAGAAGGCCCGTATACGAGAATCTATGATTATGTAATATTCCGAATCTCTTATCACGTAGCAGAAAATTAAAAAATAATTTTAAGAGCGTGGGTGTATTATTAATCTTTTCGAGAGCAGCTTAGACTTTACATATATTTAGAAGATGCCTTGGGGTTCATGGCAGTCTGAATGTAAAGCAATATTTATTGAGGAGCAATTCAGAATTAATTTTTGAACAAATCTCCACGAATGTCCGACTTTCCTATTTTAAGTTTGGTTCATAGTTTGTCCTTACGTTATACTTTACTGTAAAAGGACTGCATTTTTTCATTTTATAGTCGTTCAACAATTCAGAGTGCTCAAGTAAAAATCATCTTACAATGTAGTTTGCAGTAAAATTTAAACGTTTTTAGAAGATTCAATTCATTCCTCCTCTATTTTTAAATTATATTTGAGCACCGTATTATTTTTTTAAATTAATATTGGCGCCTATCATAAATTAGGAAACAAGTCTTAAAAATTGGGTATCAAATGCAAATAAATTTAAGGCACTCTGAAAAATCTAATCTATGCTTTTCTCTATTCTCTCATGATGAAAGCATAGTTTCCTCTTTTTAATCACGTAATATCTTTCTGATTTATTCATTTGAACGATAACATCTGGGAATCGTAATTAATATCACGATACACGATACATGTATGTAATAATATACGTATACGTTACGCTGATACTGCTATGCTATCATACGAATATGGCATACGAAATATATATTGCACTTACAGTGTTTCCCACAATAACTGTAACAATGGGAAATAGGGGATTCTTTAAGAAAAAACTAGGTGTATAATGTGCAAGTTATAATGTCGAGGGGGCAATAATTAAGGAACTAAAAGAGTTTTAACATGACTAATAGGATGACAGTTCCAATGGCAAATATCGTCGACCAATAAAAAGGTAAAAATCTTAAACGACTAATACACACACAGTAGTTCAGCGTTAGAGATTTCTCCTGCAAGTACGATCAGAGCAAGTCTTAAATGAAGCCTCTTACGCTTACTGTTTATGGGTCAACGACGTTTGCCATCGGAACTGTCATCCTATTGGTCGTTTTGAAACGTTTTTAGCTCTTCAACTATTGCCCCCTCGATATTATAACTTTTACCTTATACGCATAATTTTTAACAAGAAATCTCCTATTTCCCGCTGCCATCTATAGGAGAACAGCGGCTTTCAATAGGTACAACCTCTTAATAAATAGAAAAACAAATGATTCTACTACAATGATTTTCCATTTATCCTTATACATGACGTACAATAATGAAGAACATTTAATAGACGTTAATAAAGATTGTAAATTATTTGTTATTTAATGCAAACTTCTTAAGAAACTTTTTAGATTATAAAAATGGACACCCCTTTTTCGCCTTAAAGAAATCATAGCTTCCGAATGACATGATAAAAAAGGGAAAGCACTGGAATCCTTTCAAAGAGGACACAGTGAGAGAAAAAAATTGCAAACCAAATCCGGGATGGTGAGGGTCAGACCGTATGTGCATATATGTATATACGTCCGGGGTATACGTATTTATATATAATAGATATAAAGAAAATACGATCCTCACAAATACTAGAGGCTTACCATGTTATTGAATATATCCTATCCTCCATATATTAAATATACATTTCGTCTATAAAATTCACATATGAAATAAAACCCACCCATAAAGTTCCTGTGACGATATCTCCCATAAAATCGTCTCAAAAAGTTATGTAAAATTGCACAGTAGTATCTTATATCATTAGGCGGACATCCGAGGTTTATTCAGTCTGTGTTTAATTAGGTCATAACACGATCTCACCATGCCTCGTGCTACGACCTAAACACAGTCTTAAAAACCCGAGGATTTTAGCCGAATGACATATACTATTTTTCCTCACGAATGCTCATTTCTCAAAACAAAATAAACAAAATTATACACGGCTAATTTCACATTGCGTTTATCAGTTTGGAAAAAGGACCCACTTCGGACTAAGCAATCTTTTAACAGCCTGCGGACTCCCGGTCGGTGTCACGCGGGAAAAACGCCATCTTACGGTCTAAAAATAAGCTGAAAAAGGCCTTGAAATGGGCATGAGCGAGGAAAAAGTAATTAAACCTTCATTTATCATATTTTCGAGCAAGCCGATTGAACATCTCATCCGATATTATAATACGATCTGGTGAAAATATGATTCTAGACATTTAATTTCCTGTGATTTAAGATGAACTTCCGCGCGCGCGCGTTAATTATGTTTCTGTAAATCGACCACCGATCCCCTCCTAACACTCGATTACGTCTCCGCAAACGTCTCTTTTCCGTCTCCTCGCTTCGTTGAAGATAATCGTGAGAAATGATGTTTACTCGGACGTGTAATTGACGAAAATTAGCGGGAAGAGCGATGGAGAGATCTTGTAGAATTGTCACTAGTTCAGAACTTTCGCAGACGCGCCAATACGTGCACTGAGACAAATAATTATTAATGCTAAAGAAGACATTTATGTGAATCGAAGGCGTGACATAATTATAAAATCAAAACAGGTCTTCATTGCATAAGAAATTATTTGATAGGCTCAAATAACTTGTTTCTTCTTTTAAAAAAAGTGTATTATTTCAATAAGTATTTCCGTAGGCAAAAGATATTCATTCTGGAACCAACATTTTGTATTTTCAACCCTATTTAAGATGTTTTTTTTTTTCGAGAAATACGCTTTTGACATCAGTAGTTATATGAACTCTATTATTAGTCTCTCCGTATAAAAACCATTAGCATTGTATAGGTTGTAAAATAATGCACCACTTATTATTACACAATTACTTGATATTGCTCAACGTTTAAAAATAGCCCAGTACAAATAATTTCTAAAAACTGCGGGAATTGAGGGGAAAAATAGGCAGCGAGAAAAAATCTGACAGTCGTGGAAACAAAATATATAAACGACACACACATGACGCATAAATCTGCGAGGCACCTAAATTTTTGAGAATGCGTTATTAATTATTATCATAACATTTCTTCGAAAATAATTACTTACAATTTTTTATATTGACTGATTTTCAAAAATATAAGGTAAGTGTTCCAAATATTGCCACCTTAAGGGAAAATATCAATTCTTTTTCTATGTTTTATTAATACGATCATGTGCAAATTAGACCGAACATGGATGAAACATCTAGTAATTAATTGGTAATAAACTTACCTCCTAATAATTGGTAAAACTATAGTGTGTGTTCAGATATATATATTTTTTACATCACGAGTGGCAATATTAGAAACACAGGTCTCCCAATATAGTCACCCTAGTGAATATGTTTATGTATTCTTTGAACTAAATCATTTTCTTGCTCAATACTCAAAACAAGTGTTCGTCCAAGTTTCCCGTTGTAATTTTTTTGCGAAAATGAAGTCCCAGCGTTGTTCTAGGTAATTCATATTATTTAGCAGCACTTGTTATGCTCATTCCTTAGAGCTGATAGACTTAACTAAACACATATGTAATTCCTACAACAAAAATGGAGAAACACTGAAGCTGGCAGTGTTCTACTATCTTCCCGAATACGAAGGACTCGAGGATGCGACATTTAATTGTCAGTAGACCAATTACGGCATTTTACACGAGGTGGCAGTATTAGAAATACGGCAATATTTGGCATACCCCTACCTTATATATTTTCATATTACTTAAAAATCTACCAAGAGTCTATTTAAGATTTGTATTCACAATTTTTTCGATTCTAAAAGTTAATTTCATTCGAATTTATTATACTTGCTTTTTTATTACATATGTCTACTAATCGAATAATGCCCTAATCAAAAGTGTATTGAAAATCTATTCCAGGTCTCTAATCTCAACCGTTTTCAAATCGAGAAGTTAATTTTACTCGTATACTTTATGCGTTATTTGAAGAAGTTTAAAAAAGGATAACATACCTAAACAGCTTCAAAAGTATCGACGGAGTCAGCCTCAATGAAAAGTAATTCCGACGTTAAAATGTAATACTGTTTACAATTACGACGGTGATTTGAGATTTTTGGCCCGGCGCTGGCTGTAACTTATTCGTTATGCTTAGTTTTCAAAGTTATGAAAAAAATCTTCTTTTCCTGATAAAACATCACTTACATATGTTAACACTACCAAAATAGTCTGTCTACAAATTTTATGCTGTGGAAAACTTCGTCCTTAAAGGGTTAAGAGAGAAAAACTACTGCGACTATTATATTATATTAATTATTTTATGTAACTCATAGCTTATAATACTACAATAGGTCAGAATTGTGAGACATATTAGAGATTTGAAAGATGTTTCGAATTAATAGGTATTTAATGTTTTGTGAGACCTTCCATATTATTTACTTTGCCCGGGTAACCGGCAAAGTGAATACATTTTCTTAAAATTCTTCAATCGCTTGAATACGACGGATCTCTAATGGTTTATTAATTACAAAAGTCATCATCCGGGGGTTTTAGAGTTGCTGATTCCGAACTTGAGGTTGAAACTTGGTGGATCGAAATTCGTAAAAGCGCATGATGTTTATTCACGAGACGAGAGTTCATTTTCTCAGGATTTTTGAGGTTTTTCAATTCAAAATGGCGGAGTCAATATGATATATAGGAATTAGTAGTGTACTGCCCTCCTAAGAAAGAAGGTCCTATCTGCAAATTTTGGGATTTTTAGGTTTTATCATGCGTTCATTCGGTAGTTCATATTAAACTTACATATTATTTTTGTGATATAAAGTTAGTCTATACATAAAAGTAGCTTCTACAAAATTTGAATTCAATTAAATCAAAAACTACTTTGGCAGACATTAAAACCTTAGAACGTCAATATCCCAAAACAAGAATTTTGCAGATAGGACCTTCTTTCTTAGGAGGGCAGTGTAGCGGACTGAGCATTTCAAAAAAACCTTCAATAACAACCTTGGTGAAAATCAGTCCACTTTTACGAATTTCAATCCCCTATATTAGGCCCACTATCATAGTCGCTAACACCCAATTTCCTTGACTGGTCTTTCTTTTACTTACCTATACACCATCTGGAAATCACATTGCGCTATTCGCTTTGCCCTATTCACTTTGCCCGGATACGATTTTTTTGATGTATCGATGTATTATACGGTAAGTACTAAGGTTACGAGGTAGTCACATTTGATAAAAAAATGTGCTTCATTGAACGTGCAATATTCTCATGTATTTTATTTTATACGATCAGTAGTATTTAATACTTAAAAGCTAATAAACTTACTGCGACAAAATCTCAACAGACCGACGTATTACGAATTTTTTATTGTATTTTGACATCGTCTCCAATCTCATCCGCTATTAATATATTTTTTTCTAACTAATTGCGAGAAGGTTCTCTCGATGCAACAAACAGTGCCATGCAGTAGAGCCCATATCAATTAATAATACGATTATTTGCTTTGCCCGGTATATCCACTTTGTCCGGCCTTCCCTTAATGAAAAACGTTCTAGAATTAGCCGGAGTATCAATGTCCAATGCTCGATAAAATGGTTCTAATGATTAAGCATCATCCCTATCGACTCAATAGTGGGGCTGTTCTTTCAGTCAACGAAAGATCTGACTTTTTGTCCCAACCCGCACGACGATCGTTACGCAAGGGGCCTTTCGAATGATGGTACCTCGGATAAACGACGATAGCTATTTTACGCGTCGGCATTTCCTTCGAGAACTTCTGACGCACAATAGAGGGTGAGATAGCAATGTCCCTGATCGATCGTAGATAATAGTCGAGCACCCTGTAATTTGCAGTGCTCAAGGTAGTACATCTTCTTCTTCTAACACACAGGTCTCAATTTTATCTCCAGTCGACTATAACAGATTTTTCTTTCAGACGGTAATATTAATACGTCATCTTTCATGCATGACAAAAAATACTACCGAATACTTATATTGAACAATGACGTTGTTATATACGACGTTTCAAGTAGTATCGTATACTTTTCATTCTCTTGACTAGCGAATTTAGATAAGTATAAATTAGATCGCCCTTGAACCGATATTGGCTCAATACTGAAAAATGAATCCCGCAATCGTATTCTACGCTACTCTACAATACTATAATTTCTATAGAGGTCCAATGTCAGTTTCCAATGTTGGCTCAATTTAATGCAATATCGGATCAATGTCACAACTACTTGAGATTTCTATCTGGGTAAACACATAATTGTTCTCCAATCAATATTGGCTAAATATTGAAAAATAACATTGACATATATTCCGCTACTACTGGAATTAAAAAATAAGTCTAATGCTAACTCCCAGTGTTTTAGGCTTATTTGACCTTTTTATACTTTGGCTAATTATACAGGGTGTCCCAGGACTGATGGTAAAAAATGAAATAGTGGATTCTGGAGATAAAAATATGATAATTTTTCCCCATGAACATATGTCCTAAAGTGCACCCCTTCCAAGCTACAGCCCTCTAAATTTATCAAAGGAACTTGCATTATCTTGAATTCTGGTTGATAACAAGTCAAACATTTCGGTTTAATTTTGTTTTAATAACCCAAACTTAATAATTTTGGTTTAATCTTAACTTCCTGTCAACCAGAATTCAAGATAATGCAAGTTCCTTTAATAACTTTAAAGGGCTGTAGCTTGTAAGGGGTGCACTTTAAGACATATGTTCATGGGGAAAAATTATCATATTTTTATCTCCAGAATCCACTATTTCATTTTTTATCATCAGTCCTGGGACACCCTGTATGTATAAGCTGTGTAGATGAAGTAATCAATGGTATATATCTACATATATCCAAGGCAGTAAATATTTGACAAACACGTTTATTAACTTTCTTGTTTACCTAAAGCCCTTGCTAAGAAACTAAAAGTAAACTTTCGGAATAATTTGAAACACGTCATTATTGTATGATATTGTAAATAATGTACGAATTATTTAGTTAGACTTTCGTATCCTAACTGGTATTTACATAGCTATGGATATTAGTAAAGCGATGCGATAGACGTAGCCTTTTTCCATACCTTCAGCATCCCGACTGAGATGTCCCTGTCAACCTGATGGGACGCGTGTTATTAGATGAGCCACGTGCGGGAGATGATATGCTCCCAAGGTTACTCTTCATATACACGTCACGGATGCAGACGGGACAGGTACATTATTCGGTGTAGACGATGTCTGCCTCGATATACGGGATACGTACGCGACGAGAGAGAAATGAACGACCCTCGTCATAAATTTTCTTTACCATAAATTGTTGAGAGAGAGGCGAGTCTGCAATGTCTCACAATAGACAGAATTCGAATCGCGTTGAAATTAAGAAGATAACCTTAACTTCGCATTGTGAAAATTTTGTTATTTTATCAAGAGAAATAAATCAAGATAATATATGGAGCATCAAAATAAAAAAAAAACGATAAAAATCGTGATCAATGGTGAGATGATTATAATTTATAGGATCTTTTATGTTCGATTCTTTCAATAAGATGCACAAGCTCCTGTACATCATATCAAAACAACGCGCGCGTAGAATCTATATAATCTTTATTGCACTATACGATGGTTTCACATTCTCATGATTTTGTTACATGATTTTATTTATATGTAACAGGAGTCGACTGTTTCTATTTTCTATGAGAATAGAAAAATAAGAGTCTTCTCAAAATTAATTGCCACAATATATAAAGATTGGCTGAGTGAGAACAAAATAATAATGAGTAATTCTTCAGGCAGTTAGACATTACAAAATAAAATAAAATGAGATTGTTACTAATTACTAAGTGAATTAATTCTTTTAGAAAAAGTCTCTCGGATTTCTTTCGGAATGACTCGACTCCCTTAATAACTATTACCCGAGCGATATTTCGTCGTGTCTCCGGGCCAAGCCTGCAGTGTTATTTACGTGCGAAGCATGGAGTTAGCGAAAAACCGCCACTTCGCATTCTACCCGGCTATAGGCGCATGAAACTGGGTTAAGTCCTTCGAGTCACCCCATTTTTTTCAGAGGACAAAGTCACACCGCACCCCGTGACCGAGGTAAAGTAGGCTAATTGACGGGGGTCGAAAGTGAGGAATAACCGAGAGGCGAAAAGTTTTCTAAAAAATAACTTTAGGGCTTGAGAATCGTAAACAGTGGTTGCAGTAAATGAATTATTCTCGGTGTGAGTTTTCGCGTTTTAATGAGAAGCGTTTTGAGAGCTCGTAAGAAGAATAGATGTATTTCGTATTCATGGATCTCTCCCCCCCCCTTACCCCTCCCCTCACCCTCCCTCCCTCTCCCCCCTCTTTCTTCCTTTCTTTATGCTAATTGTATGCTGAAAATATTATTGTGTACTCTTGCATTTACTTTAACAAAAACTACTTTAATATCGCCCTATTTAAAAAATGTTGAATTACTACGTAATCTTGGATTATCTGATCTTAAGAAAACAAAAAGAATATGCTACTAACTATAGTATTCGGTTTTTCGAAATTAATGATTTTCTTTTAGAACAATTTCTCGTGGGTACTACCTAGAACAAAAAAAATTTATTACGAGTGGTCTCGTTGAATTTGATATCCCATATGACGAACTAATCTTACCAAATTCAATACCCACAAGAAACTCCATTAGCAGAAATAAAATTTTGTAAAATGACCGGAAAATTTGAAGAGTTTAGAAATCTTTCAGAAAAAATCAGAGACGTAGAAAGTTTAAATATTTTTAGAAGTAATAAAGTGGTGAACAGTTTTCTCTCATCCGTTCACTCCTAAGTACTCTATAATTTAATTGAAAAATTCTGAAAAAATAAAATTCAATTATTTAGAAATATTATAA
Source organism: Xiphydria camelus (assembly GCA_963678675.1). Classification (NCBI taxonomy): domain Eukaryota; kingdom Metazoa; phylum Arthropoda; class Insecta; order Hymenoptera; family Xiphydriidae; genus Xiphydria; species Xiphydria camelus. The sequence goes on from OY783194.1 coordinate 4,620,010, forward strand.
CTCGAGTCATACTATAATTATAATCAAAAAATATTATAATTCTGATCTTGGCATTTCAGAATTTTTCAGGGAAATCTAGAAGAACTCAGAAATTGTAAGACAAATGGAAGATTTTTAGAGGGAAGGATCGGGAAGCAGTGAAACAGTACGATTTCAGTTCGGGCTGGCGGGTTTGGTCGGGAGTCACGAGAGTGGGGGCTGGACCTGTGTCGTCTAGACAGGTGAAAATGTTAGTAGCCATGGAACATTGGTCCAGTGAGCAACGCGCGCGTTTGCTGTAAAGACTTATTACAAAAACTCGGATTGTTTTGTTAGTACTCAACTCGCTTTTCCGTTGTAAGTTTAATTTACTCCCAAGGTAAGCCATTGCTTTGGGTTAGGAACTTTGAAGTCACTGCTAGCACAACAAAGAAAAAAGACGGTAGTGAAAAAAAAGCCGTGCCCCCGGAGAATATTGAGCGTGTGCGTGAAGCTTTAGGAAGAAGCCCACGAAAATCAACGAGACGGCACAGCGTAGAACATTAAGAATAATTTTGAAGAATGACCTCCACTACCATCCATAAAAGATACAGATAATATGCAAGCTCTAAAACCTCAAGAATATAATAATCGCATATGCTTTTGCCGACCGATGTTACGTGTTATCGAAAATGGAGAGAGAGTTAACAACAGTTACTTATGGATGAGTGACGAAGCCCACCTTCTTGTTAGTAGCTTCGTTAACAAGTAGAACTTTCGATATTGGTCCGAAAACAACCCACATAATCTCCATGAAAAACTTCTCTATTCAGTAAAAGTAAGTTTGGTGTCCAATGTCATCTCGCGCTATCATCGGACCCTACTTTTTTGAGAATGAAAACGGTAACATGGTGACAGTAAACTCTGAACGTTATGCTAACATGTTGGTAAATTTTGATCGGCCTGAAATCGATGAATATGATCCTGATGATGAAATACTCTTCCAGCAAGATGGTGCAACAAGTCATACTGCCAATGTTTCAATGGATATGCTTAGACTCGCTTTTCCTGGTTGTCTCATCAATAGAAATGGCGATATCCCATGGCCTGACCGTTCACCAGATTTAACGGCTCTAGACTATTTCCTTTGGGGTTACCCCAAGTCCAAAGTGTTTAAAGAAAACCCTCCTAGAACCAGAAAAGATTTGAAAGAGCGAATTCGGCAAGAAATAAACAACATTCCATTGGAGATGTTACGCAACGTCATGAACGGATTCACTCTCAGACTCCGACAATATGTGGAAAAACAAGGACGTCATCTGTCTGACACCATTTTCAAAATATGATTATTTTTTATGTAAAGTAAATTTCCACTAATGTGTGTGTAGATCTGATGTATGCTAAAATAAAACTTTTTTTTAATCTATTTTTTTCGATTTTTTTAAATCGTGCCATTTCATTGCCTCACCCTGTATTTTAAATTCTTTATATTATTCTAACTTTCTTTAAAAAGTTTCCTAATTCTTCGAATTTTGTTTAGTTTTTCTAAAAATATTTCCAAATATTTTACAGAAATATTTTCACCAAGCTCGCGGATGCTGATCATCAATTATGTTAGTTATCTGTAGGAGTCATTTGTATCGTGTCTTCTCATTGTATGAATTTCCCAACCCGCTCAGTTAGCCCGCTCATGAACAATGCGCCGCTAGCGTTTTCCTCTTATCAGGTTAGTAAGTTGTCTCATTTATTTTCATTTTCCTTACCCCTGTTCACTACACCCTTCTATCTTCTCTCTCAATATTGACTTCTCTTCGTATCCGTACTATAGCATGCACTTTTGTTGGAATATCTTCTGCAGTTCTGTTACATTATTTGCAAATCAATATTAACTACAGGTAGATGTTCTATGGATTAATAAAAGGAAATGATTTATGGTGATTAATAACCACGAACCTATGTACTGAATTATACAGGGTCTTCAAAAAGTCCCGGTACAGCTGATTATCTCAGCGGGAAATCATTTTAGAGAAAAATGTTTAATACAAAACTTGTAGGATTTTTCCCTGGCTATCCAATGGTCATATTGTATTTGACCTTGACCATGACTTTCAAGGTCATATCAAGGTCAAATTGATCTTTTTAAATGCGCGAACCCCTATTTTTGATACCGGAAATAAAAAGAGCGGGAAATTTCACATTCAAATATATCCTTGACCATTTTTTTTCATGTGACCTTTATGGTCTTTGAAATTTCCTTGAATTAGAAGGACAACATTCTTAATGGCTTATTCAACTTAAACTAAATTCGGTATAGGGGGTTTTTTGGGTCGCTGATCACGAATCTGAAGTCAGCTTTCAACAATTCAAGATGGCGGATCCAATATGGGGGACGAGATTTCGAAAATTGACGGATTGGTGCCAAATTTGGTATAAGCGGGTTTTTTGGTTCGCTGATCACGAATCTGAAATCAGATTTCAAGAATTCAAAATTTTCCAAATTTGGCACGAATCCGTCAATTTTCTAAAATCTCGTCCGCCATATTGGATCCGCCATCTTGAATTTTTGAAACCTGACTCCTGATTTGTGATCAGCGACCCAAAAAACCCCCTATACCGTATTTCGTTTAAGTTGAATAAGCCACATTAAGAATGTCCTTCTAATTCAAGGAAATTTCCCACTGTGCCTCCGCTGACCATAAATGTCACATGATAAAAATGGTCAAGGACATATTTGAATGTGAAATTTCCCGCTATTTTCATTTCCGGTATCAAAAATAGGGGTTCGCATTTAAACGATCAATTTGACCTTGATATGACCTTGAAAGTCAAGGTCAAATAGAATATGACCATTGGGTGGCCAAGGAAAAATCCTAAAAGTTTTGCATTAAACATTTTTCTCTAAAATGATTTCCCGCTGAGATAATCAGCCGTACCGGGACTTTTTGAAGACCCTGTATATACGTCATGCCGCCTTC